>CAIGRP010023314.1:0-14232 GCA_903798385.1 Fraxinus cuspidata | reverse complement strand
AAGTGTAGGAAAATTTATCGATCATATATTTATCATGTCCGCACTTCAAGATTTCAAAAAAATTTTAAATCGCTTAAAACAAATATTTGTAATTTAAAATACTGAATCAAACGTTAAAAAAAAAAGGCTTAGCCGAGCCGAGCCATAAAGCCACTTGGCTCGGCTCGACTTATGAACAGTAACCACCAAAGTAACTCTTTTATTTATGTAGGAAAAAGTAATTTTTTAAATTTTTTACTTTAATATTTATAGCGGGTAAATTTTTCTAACGGTTTTTTAATTCCCAATTATGAACAGACTCTTTTATTTACGTAGGAAAAAGTAATAACTGTATTTTTGGAAAATTAGAGTTGGAATGAAACTGTCTTCATTAAATTATATTTTATTGAAACTGTCTTTTCCTACCTAATTTTAGTAACTAATACACGCAAAATTCTATTTTTTGTCCTTTTTTCTTTGTATTTGATATGATGCTTGCGCAACAAGTGAAAAGGAAGTTATTACTTTTGATTTATTTGTTCGTCCTCGTAGGTTTTTAAGTAAAACCTATCAAATAATACACATTATTGAATGGAACAAATTAACCAACAATAATAACTTTCAATTCTCTTGAAGCATCAAGTACAAGAAAAGTAATTCTAACAAGATAATATTTCGATACGTTTCAATTTCCGTAGTCATTCAAAATCTAACTTGATAATTCTTCATACTTGATATAATACTCTCCCATTGTCTTACTTTCTTATCTTAACTATACAAATTCAGTAATGTTTATGACTCGGCTTGAGCTGTAAAATATTTGTTACGAACTATCTCAGGTCATAGCATTGCCCTCTTCTATGCTGTTCATTGTATCCCACCAATACCCAACATTGCCTCGAAGCATGAAAGATGAGCAAATAACTTTTTTTTATTCGTGAAACTCTACTATATTTAAACACGTTCTTTGAAATTCTCAACTACTTCCTACTGAGGAAACCCTCTAACCCACTTTCCCCTCCCTCATATACGGGGCCTCACTGTTGCCCTTTGAGCTACTTTTGCTTCTGGGAAGGGTTCGTTTGCTGTCCAAGTCTACCTTCCAAATTAAAGCGAGTCATATCGTAATTCAACCCTCCAACGTGTGTGCCAACTTCACGCCTAAATCTCTTTTCCTTTTCACTCTGTTCCGAAAAAGCCCCCGTGGCTGTGGTGGAGCTTCGAGCTTAATTTATAATTAAAATACAAAGAACAGTAATGATATGATCTTGATTGGAGAAGATATGACTAAAATTTCAAATTGGGGTGAATTGATTTTTTTGGACTGGACTAATAAATATGCAAATTCATTTTTTTTTTTTTTTGGACTATACGAAGATGGAAGTACCAACAGTAAAAATAGTAAAAGTATAGTCATTAATATAGTCCTCCAAAATATTGCTCATTTACTCGGAAAATGATATAAGATTCCATTTGATTGCAGCAGTGTAATTTGGGTTGAAAAAAAATGAATTATAGGGAATTGAATTGTCTAAAATTGTTTACTGAGAATCGTCAATTAATTGTGTTTGATTTGTATATTTTTCACTTGGAAAATGTTGAAATTTTGAATTTTTTGGTGTTCGTTTGACTTTGTTTTCCATGAAAATTGTCTTTTAAATGAATTTTTTTTTACAATTGTCCATAGAATTTGTTTTCATTGCCAGAAAAAATTAAAAAAAAAAACCTGAAAACCATAACCCCACCAAATTGGTGGAAAAACAATTCATGGAAAAGGGATCACGTGGGGTGGGGTGGGGGTGGGTGGAAAATTTTGGCTATTAAACATGGTAAAAGTGGAAAATGAAATTTCAATTCCATTTTTCACGAAAAAAAAGGACCAATCAAACGGGTCCTAAGTTTCAAAAGTGCATACGAACTAAAAATCTACCTCTGCTTGTCTTTACCCTCCTGTGAACTTTGTCCTACCCTATCCTAGTTGAGACTATTCCACTATGGCTAGGTTTTCTTTTGCTTTTTTCCACACTTTATACTTTTACAGGTGAAAAAATTAAGCCCATGTTTGGTTTAGAAAAAGAATCAGAGATTTTTGGTAGATTTTAATACAAAGTTGATAGAATGTGTGTTTAAAAAATTGCGAATTTCATAAAATGTATGGTTAAACTTAAACTAACGAGTTTGAATTGTGTCATGGAAATATAAAAATAAATTAGTTATCGTTGCGTATAGTTAATGTAATTGCACAAACAACTTTCGACATGATAAACGTTCATGCATATCTGAAAGAGACTTCTCATTCCTATGTTTAGAAAGTTCTTTAAAATTAGAATCTTGCGGACCAAAACAAATGCTTTTAAGAGTGTCCAAGTTGGAATTATTTCTGGCCATGGCTTCTTCTTTCTTTTTCTTTTTTCTTTTTTTTTTTTTTTTTTTGCGTGATGGAATGGGAGTATTATTTCTAAACTAGGAAGGTTCTGGAACGACTTGCTCTCTGTATTATTCTTGAATTCTATCTTTCCATTTTAACCTCTGCTTTTGTTTTGTTTCTTACCCAGACATGGTCTCTTGCATCCAAGCCAAGAACATTCCATTCTAATCTCTGCTTTTCTTTTGATTTTCACCCAGAAATGCTATCTAGCATGCAGGCCATGAACTTGAGAGAGAGATTCGCGGGCTAGGAACATTTTTATCACTTTATCTCTTTGAAAATTCGATTGATCCCCATTAAAATTATAATTCATTTTTTTTCTTGTCCTATCTACCACACATTTTTCAATAAAATAATATTACACTTAAATTCAAAACTTTTCATTATCTTTTAGCTACACATTCTTTAAAAAGTTATTATTTCAATATATATTTTCCGAAAACTTTTAATTCTCTCTTTTTTTTATTACTTTTCAAAAGGGCTAATTACGTCACGCCATTTCACGTGACGCAATAGTTTTATTATGCTGTTTGGTTAATTTTGCATTCTTTAATTAATAAACCTAGTTAGAGGTAATTAGGTCTTTGTTTGATTAGTTATTTTCTTTAAAACAAGATTAGGGTTTTCAACTTTTCATATTTGTTGGTTATTTCTTTATTTAAAAAAATTAATTATATAAACTTGAAGAGTTTTTTTCGATTTTTAAATTCAATTTCATTATTTATGGAATCACGTTTTATTGATTAAAGTCAATTGTTCGATATTTCATATGAATCAATAAATTCTTAATTTTTCAAATTCATGAGCGTGCGTGTGTGTGATGCTCATTTATGCTAAGCATCAATAATTACAAATCAATTCTTCCTGAATAGAAAAATTAATTCAAATATTAAGATCCGCCATATTAAGCATCAGTAACGTATCATATAAATCTACCAAATTCATTCGAATGTTGAGGCCCACTATAAGTTTATCCACCAATGAATTTATATGATAAATCACCAATGCTTAATGTAAAATGAGTACTGGTGCTCAGTAAATTATTCTTATATATATATACACACACGCATATATGTATATGTGTGTGGGTGTTTGTGCGTGTGTGAGTATAATTTTTTAATTTTTTGTGTTTGTGCGTGTGTGTGTATATAATTATTTATTTTTTTACTTTTTGCACCAATGAATACTCATTTTGGTGAAAATGAAATGAATAAACACATCAACCTTTATGGAAGTGGAAGCTATGAATTTCACTTTATATTAAAAAATGTCAAAGCTACCAACTTATCATAAAGAATGATATACCTATTTATAGTACATATGAAACAATAGAATCTAATAATAGAATTCTCTCCCTACTTGCAACCATAAACGATAAAGTCTTCGAGAATAAGGTCAAATTATGAAGATTCACTGTCATAAATATTTAATTGTTTCACAATTTTAAATAAACATTTAGAGGTGGAGATGGTGTAATTTGGTCCTTCTTCTAATTGGACCAAATTAATAAATCTTTAATTTCTTATAGAGAACTAATCGGTTTTGTAAAAGGAGAAACTACATAGGAGTGATTTTTAACTTCTTGGTTAATGAGCACATTTCTTTGACTTGGGGAAGGAAAAGGCACAAAGGTTAGAGTTTTGATAACCTTTAGCATGAGTTGAGCTCGAAAATTATGGGAAGTAGGGCACAATTGAACAAGAAGTGGGATTGAGAAAGAAAAAAAGGAAGAGAGAGGAGAGAGAGGAGGGGGAAGAAAGAGAGAAGAAGAGGGAGAAAGAGATATTTAATATTCAATTAATAATCCAGTCTTCTAATAATAAATGAAATTCTAAGATATATATTTATAACTAAGGCTATTCAGAGGTTACAACTCCAATTTAAATGACGTTAAATGTAGAGTTGGCAATTTTTCCACCCCATCCCGAACAGGTTAGCGGGACGGCGCGCCCCGGCCCGAACCGAACCCGTTCCGTGAAGAAATAAAAAAATAAATAATAATTAACTATAAAAAAATAATTAATTAACCGAAAAAAAAAAGGGAGCGGGAAACGGGGCAGGCCCGCTCCCTGCACCCGCCCCGAGCCCCGCCCCACTCTGTTTAAGGCTGGGCAGGGCGGGGGTGTCTCGCCCCGTTGCCATCACTATTTAAATGATAGGTTAAATGAAATGTGAAATTCACCTATCATTTAATGTCACATTAACGCCACTTAGACTGCGGTTGTAATCTCAGTGGAACTACATAACATTACTCTTATATTATACCGGAAATAAGTTAAGCTCAAATAAACTTGAACATTATAAAAATATTCAACTAATCTAATAAAAACAAACAAAATTTAAATTTAATTCTACTTTAAAATTCTATCTAAATTCTATATTTATTCTTATCTCCGTTCCCCATCAATTACTCTTTTTAAATTGTTGAAAGTAAGGTACTGCGATACAGTATACGACAATGGATAAAGAAAAAGTAGGATACACAGTTAGATATTTGCAAAGATAAGGCACATAATATATTCATTCAATTATTAATGCTATACTATTTATACGATTCACTGTATGTGGAATGGATTCCGGTAATATTTGAATCTTAGATAATAGGAATGGTGTTGATTGGAGAATAAAAGATGTCTTGCATTTTCCATTAATTTGATAGTTATATTGTCGTATTTTATGTTGATTCAACTTTTTTTTTTTTTTAGAATATTGTCAGAAGTAGGTATGATGACGTATATAACTACTTTTGTAAAGTAAAAGTAGGATGTACAATTACATATTCATGAAGACAATGCATATGAAATACTCGTTTGAGTACTAAAGTTAAAACACATTCTCGTGTTGTTCCAAGCAATGTTTGAATCTTAGATAATTGGAATGACATTGGTTGGAGGAACTAAGGATATTGTTGTTTCTATATTTTGGGTTGGAAAGAAACAAAAAATATTGTCGTATTTCCAAATGTTTAGTTAGTTTTTAGATTGTCGAATGTAGGATGTGATAATTTAAACAATAACTCAAAAAAGAAAAAAGTGAGATATATGATTATTTATTCGTCATATAACACTAATTTGAGTATAAAAAAAGAAAAGAAATAAAGGCAAATCAGTCATGACATCAATATTCTCTAAAGAATCAAGGAAAGGACCAAGTGCAGGCTCCAACTTGCCATTTTTTCTACACTCATTATGTAATTCAAAAATTAACAAAATTTATACTTATTCTTATTAGTGTGACAGTTGAATCTAATTACGACAGATTCTTATTTACCTTTACTTTATTTCAACTTTAAGATAAGCTTCTATTCACGATTTATGAGTGTAATTATTGAATTATCTCATCTAAAAATTTAAACTTTTATAAATGGAATTTTTTATTTAAAATGAAACATGTATCCTCGTATTCAAGCCAAGTTCTTTTTTTTTTTTTCAAACCCCTGAGACGTACACAATTTTTAAAGTAGGTAACAATGAAACTTAAACGTACCACCTTTGCCAATTTTGAACTCTCGGAATATTAAATGACTATGATAAAGATTAAGTTGCTAGAGATGTAACGAATTTATTCATTTAAAGTTTGATTTCAACAACAATTAATTTAACATATTAGTCCGATCATTATTAATGTAGAGGAAATTCCATTCAAAAGGAAAATGAAACTAAAATCTTATTGTTAAAATGTCTAGTTCTATCTAGCACATATCGAAATGCACTTAATTTAAGGTCATGAAATTAAGATTAAGTTAATTATCACAAGCATTCAATATATTTTAAGGTAAATTGTAGTGACTGATAGTCCAAAACTTTTACCCAAAGAGAAAAATGTTGAAGATATTCATTGATGTAATAGTGTTAATGTGACACAAAAAATTTATTTTTCCAATCGCCATTGTAAGCCTATGGACCATTCCTTGTTTGGTCTAATTCCAAGGGAAAAAGCTAAATTTGTTTTTATTTTAAAATGAAAATGACTTATTCGTTCTGATTTTAATTTTTAGTTTTATCTTATTAAGTACATGATATTATTTTTAGTAATAATGAGTAAATATAAAAGTAATACCATTGTGTTCTATGTCAATTAGTTATCAACGCCAAGTTGTATTGAACATATGCTTTTATTTAGATTTTTCGACTTGTCAATATACAAAATAAAAAATGCAAAAAATAATTAAAGAATGCTTATAATTTCTATTTGATTTTTTTAATAATTAATACAAATAAGAAAAATGTCTTTTTGTTTCATTAATGTTATTATTTTTAAGCAACAATATTTAAAAATAAAATAAAAGTAACAATTCACTTTGACGTCAGTTTAGTTCTCAATATGTTGGGACGTGCCTATTAAAAGTTAGGAGATCAGTTATTGATAAATGGAAAAACACTTCTTCGGCCTTCGTTGTCTTTTAATGAAGTGCTACCTATAATTGAAAAATTGAGGATTTGCGCTCACGAGTGGACGAATCATATGTTGAATATAAGAATAAATATAGGATTCCAAAGGTCAATTTGATTAGATTAATTTAATATTCTGATAATATTTTTAAAAGTTCATTTAAGTTTAACTTCTTTCCCTTGTAGGAAAACGACACCCTTTATATTTATTGACTGAGGTCTGAGGATGATCAGAAGGTGGAGTGGGGTTTGGACAAGACATGTATAGCAAAAGCTCGGAAGCCTTTTGGCTTTTGTCCCGCGTGATTTTCATCTGAGGCTAATCTTTGCAATTGTCATATCAAACACTTTAAGGAATACAATGCTGTCATTGTACATACAGAATCATCACCTTTTCATTGTTTACTGTAACTTTTTTAAAAGTAATTATTCCACCGTTAGATAATTTGATATATACTATTAGGAGATTATTTGAGGGTTTTTTTTTTTTTGCGCCAAGAATGCATTTTAAAATAATATTTTCATTAAAAATGTGTGGTTAAAAAATAAAGAAAATTTTTGAATTTGTGTATAATATTATTTTAATAAAGAATGTGTCATTAAAAAAATAAAAGAAAAATATATATATTTTAAAAATAATGAGAACAAAAAAAGAGCTAAATAATTTGATAATACATAAAATTTGTTTCTTTGAACATTTGTTTTTTCTTATAAATAAATATGTTAGCTATTTAGGCATCATCATAGACGTTACTATAAGCGTGTTGCGTTCAAAGTGCACAACCAACAAAAAGGTATTATATTCCAACGTATCCCCTCGATGTTGAGCAGTTCACCTCCAACACAACGCCGAAAGCCCACGCAAAATATGAATATCCATACATGAATTTAGGGGACTATTGTTACGCCTCTCACAAAAAGGCTCTAGATCATCTAATCATCTGCCAGCGTGGCAACCAGCTAAGCAATTCAACAAGGCCCGCACTCTACGTCACCCCCACATCGAAGCTCCAAGGTGCCAAGGTGAATTGGTCACTATACACATGTACACCACACCGTCAAAGCGCCGAGGCCATACATGTGGAAGTGGCATATGACGAAGTGGTACGAGGGGACAACACCTACTACTGCGAAAGTCGTGACGCCTCATTCCTACTAATTAGGAGATCTTTTATGCAAAGATTTATTTAAAATAAAATCTTTACACGATTGAATGATTTGATTTTTTGTGCAGCAAACACAAAAGAGTTAAATCATGAATCTACCTATCAGGGGCAGTAAATGGTTACCCACCTAGGAATGATTGATTGACACCTAGTAGAAGACACTTCGGCTAGCAAATGAGGCAATGTGCCCTTCCATCTAGTTGTCCCAAATCCACTTCTTTCCCTATATGCTCACACTTAATGTCACTTTGAAGGTAATGCAACTCCAACCAAATCAAATATAATTGCACTCCACATATCACCGTTATATTGATTTTCCAACGTTTCGACTATTGGAACGCCCCCTATCTTTCATATCGTCGATTGATTTGATCGTCGAAGTGCTGAGGACTGCCTTCACCACCATTGGAACTGGTCATGAGCGACTAACGATGTATTCTAGTGTGTAGAGAAGAGCTTACGTGGAGTTGTTAGCATGTGGGAGGTACATTTTCCGGGGTCAACAATAAGTAATTATTTTATTTTCAACAATGACACCAAAAAATAATTCTTTATAAATCTTATTTACTTTAAAAGTTTAAGCTTAGCTGAATATGCACTTATTGTTGTACAACATTTTACATCACTATATGAAATCAACAATCTTCAATCAAAATGCATTGTTTTAGATGAAATTCAAGACTGGACCGTGAGATAAAATAAATTTTTGCACCTTTTTATTCTCTTCAATAATCCTATTTTGCCTTTTTTTTTTCACTCTGAACTTATAGATGGTCATTGGTATTTGGATTTTGCTACTTGTACATCAAAATTGTACACAAGGGGTTACAAAATATGATGTGAAGGAAAAAAAATTGGATGAAAAAGTTGACTGTGTTTTAAATTGACAAATGTTAGAATATCGTGTGACATTATATAACTCATTATATAACATCTGATATACATGTAGCTCGCTTTGTTTAAAATTGAAAAGTTACATAGATAATAAAATTGTTTTATGGCAAGAATACAAACTCAGGAGGACATACGAGTCGACTTCTAGTACATATAGACCTAAAAACACACTGCTACATACTATCTCAAGTGCCCTTTTCATTTTTCATACTAGATACTCGGTCGGCTAATCCTAATTGATTAGATTTTGGGTGGGGAAATCAATGGTGGAGTTGAAAAATATCACACTCAATGTCGTCTGTGAAAGAGAACTTAAGATATGATATAGGGACCTATGTGGAGTACGATAATGTGATTGCATGCCAAGTGGTTTGGGGCTAAAACTTTGCATATACCCAAACAAATTCCTTGGAGAATGTGAAACCACGTCCTCATTTCTTGTTCCCCTTTACAGTTTAAAAATTATATTTACACGAGACGCACCGATTGGAAAAATCGTTTTAGATATCAAGAAAGAAGAATTTCAAGAAAATATTTAGATTCTTGTCCAATTGTGAACCTCATAGACCTTCCTTCACATGCAACATCTATATAAACTCCCCAAAACCCTTGTGTGTTATACACATTACATAATTCACTCGATCGGTTCAGCCATCCGTCATCTCTTTTTGTTTCGTTCATCGATCAACATGCCTAGAGACAGAGACCCTCTTGTTGTTGGTAGAGTTATAGGGGATGTTTTGGATCCATTTGCAAGGTCCATATCACTTGAGGTTACGTATGGTAATAGGGAAGTTAATAATGGATGGGATTTCAGACCTTCTCAGATTCTTAACCAGCCTAGGGTTGATATTGGAGGTGATGACCTTCGTACTTTCTACACGCTTGTAAGTCTAATTTCTCCTATTGCAACCCGTTTAAATCTGTCCCAAGAACTTAAGTTTTTAGATGAGATTGTCAATTTGGTATCGGGAATGGTCGACACGATCAATTTCTGCTTGCTGTTGGATATGTGTTTTAAGTTTTCATGACATTACAGTACAGTTGTGTTTGATCTTCTCCTTGTGCAGATTATGGTGGATCCCGATGCTCCAAGCCCAAGTGATCCCCACCTCAGAGAATACTTGCACTGGTGAGAATAAAGTACTGCAGATTATGTTTGGTCTTTTTTTCTTTCTAATTATTCTTGTTTTCTATTTTATCAGGACAGAACAAAATAACTAGATAGAACATATTCCCATCTGGGAATGTTATTAGATAAAAAAAAAAAACATGTTTTTTTCGTATAAAACGATAAGTTTTGAAAAGTTTTACCACTTATGTTTCATTTATATTTTTATCCTCAAAAAGTAATAAATGAAAACTTCTTTTTTTTAAACAAATTCTTCTGCTAATTTCTACACGTTTAATAAAGTGCTGACCCTAAGAATGGTGCTCATATGTCAAAAATTTTAAGCCAGAAATAGTAGTTTCAGAAAATTATGTCTATGCACTGGGTTTAGGCCCTGTTTGTTTTGGATTAAAATTCGATTTTAGTTTAAGTCAAAGTCAAACAATCAATATTAACCACATCTTTCATAAGTCCCACAACTTTTCAATCACACATTTCAAAAACTTCTATCATAATCTACTAAAAATATAATTTTAATCCCTACCAAACACCCACTTAATCTCTTTGTATAGAAGTTTAAAGTGGTATCTAGAGACGATATAATACTTGTTCGCTCATGTGAAGACTAGATTCACTTTATGATCTTACGATCTTTTGACTGATAAATTAACAAAATAACTACTCGTTTCACATCGGGTTTGCTTTTACCTTGACAGATTGATGTCTCATGCTCATGACGTTAGCAATACAAAAATTTCTCTAATTTTTCCTAACAAAGTGACAGATTAATGTCGCTACTCATTTTACAGAAGGTTGCAGTGTAGAGATTTTATTCCATAGTATAGGAAGTCTTTTCAGTTGTCTTCTTGTGCAATTATCATTAAAATATGAAAAAAAAAAAAAATAAGGGAGTAACGTCTATTGAAATAAAGCAAAGAAACATGGATTAATAAACACGCATATTAGTTAGTGTTAAATATTTCGAGTTTTATCTTAAAAAATCGACTTTTTTAGAAACTCATAACACAAACCCTATTTGTAGGTTGGTGACTGATATTCCAGCAACCACTGGTGCAAGCTTTGGTGAGTAGTCAAATATATATTTTTGGGGTTCAATTCTCTTTTTCTCATCTCATGTTTGGTGTAACTAAAAAAATTGATAAAGATTTAAATCAAAATTAATAATTAACTTTTACTGCACATTTCATGAAATTCATAACTTTTCAACCACATATTAAATATTTTTTATCAAGATCTACTAAAAATTTGATTTTTAACTAAAGAACTTGTTAAAGTGCGTGTAATTTAAACATTAGTAACAAACTTTAACACAGTCCATGATGTCCTTTTCTTCATGTCTCAATTTCAACATCCTATGTTTAATCTTTGGTGGAGAGTATGTTGTCTCTTTTACCACGCGAAGTGCCTTTTTGATGTCTTCCTTACATCAAATAACGTACGTGACTTCTTAACTTATCTACTGCTTTAATTTAGACCACCAGCTCAAAAGTCACTTTTTTCCCCCTATCACCTGTCTATTCTGATGCATGCATAACGCATTGTATGGTTGTGCAGGGCAAGAGATTGTTTGTTATGAGAGTCCACGGCCATCAATGGGTATCCACCGCTTCGTTTTCGTGTTATTCCGGCAGTTGGGCCGCCAGACGGTGTATGCTCCGGGGTGGCGCCAGAACTTCAACACCAGGGACTTTGCCGAGCTCTACAATCTTGGTTTGCCGGTCGCCGCCGTATATTTTAACTGTCAAAGGGAGAGTGGCACTGGTGGACGAAGGCAGTGAAGTGGAGAAATATATATTAAGTTTACCTCTATAAAAAAATATATTATATATTTATAGATAGAATTGATGGCAAAAAAAATTAATATCGTTCCATCAACAATGCATGTAAAATTAAGCTTGATTAACTCTTTTGTGAGTCATAGAGTTTGCAAAATGATAGGGGAATGGGATTCTTGTAAAAGGGTTTTGCAAGCTTGATTCATATATACAAATATAATACTAGGAATAAAATAAATACAAATTGTGGAGTAGTTTTCACTTTTCAGTGCCTTAATATTTATATTTATATTTTCTATATATTTTCTCTCCTTCCTACACCACTCAATCTCTACATTGTTGTGATTATAATATTAAAAAATATAGTGATTAATGATAGCAAAATAGCACAAGATTTATGGTGAGCCATATGAGCCAAAAACAAGGCTAATAAACCAATTAAATGAGCACTTAGCTTGAAATAGAAAGTGCATAGTGAAGTAATCTCATCGAAGATTTTTTTGGTGAAGATGTCTACAGTTTGTCGTTAAGAATTAACAATATCTGGTATGTAGCTTTTTCCACAATTTTCTCACGAACAAAGTAATAGTCAAATATTAGCTTATGTTTGACAATATTAATCGGGTAAAATGGAGTTTTGAATAATGGATTTTTGGAAAATGTGTAATGGAAAAAAATTTAGATTTGCGTAAAAATATTTTATATTGGGAATGTGTGGTTGGAAATGAGTATGTAGAGACAAAGAATTCTAAAATAATGATTTTCAAATAGAGCTTTAATGTGCACGAACATGAAATATTGAATTGCATTACATGCATATAAGAAGTACTTAGTTGTCGCATAACAGTTGAGAAGGATGGTAAGGGATTGTCAAGATCATAACAATGATATTGACGCCTCAAAAGTTTAGAAGTTGTGAAAACGAGAGATTGATAATCCACTTTAACAATAGAATGTGAGTTGGTTGAAATTTGGAACCCTAAGAGGCTAAGACACTAGGTTGGAAGACTACAATAAGCTTTTTTTTGAGTGCTTATCACATCGTATTAAATCTGCATCACATATGAAAAATAAAACTATGACCCCGTTTAGTAGAGATTAAAATGAGATTTTTTGTAAATTTTGATAAAAGTTGATAAAATATATGGTTGAAAAGTTTGGATCCCAAAAAATATGTAGTTAAAATTAATTATTAACTTTGACTTTAATAAAAATATATATTATGTTACGCCTCGCCTCCGAGGCTCCAGGAGAAATTGCCACGAAGACAACAACGTGGATAGCAAAGCCACGATGGCACGATGGTAGGGAGTCAACGGAAAAGTCGTAGGAAGGTCATTGAAGTCAAAATGGAAAAAGACACAAACATCCGAAGTCCTTTCACCGAAGTCTGAATCTGGTGCCGAACCCCTCCCTCCTACGCGAAGCACTCAAGTTCAAAGCTGAGGTCCTTGCACTGCAGAGATTTCTCCAAAGCTCCTGAAGCCGACGTTGCCCCTCAAGAATAAATTTGAAGATCTCTCTGAAAGTGATTGATGCAGCACTTATAAAAAAGTTGTCAGTGTGCCAGTCTATTATATAGGACGGTTGACCCCGTATTAGAGGTGGCAACCGAGCCGAGAGGCTCGACAAAAACGAGGCGAGCTGCTCGCCAAGCTGAGCTCACGAGCCAGCTCGGCTCGTGACTCGTATAAAAAAATTTAAGAAAAATAATTTTCAGTGACCGTTTTGGTCACTTTAATGGACCAAACCGTTTGGTCCTTAAGTTTTTAATTTTTTTTTTATTTCATTTTTTTCCCTATAAATACCCATCCATTACAACATTTTTTCCACCAAACTTACTATCAAATATCAATATCTAATTCTCTACTCTACAATTTATTTACAAATCATTATCTTCATTCTATAATCTATACTCTTCATTCTACATTTTATTTTTACATTATCGAGTTGTAATCTTAATTTTACAATTTATTTTCTACACTGCTACATAATCTTCATTCACTTCTCAATTCAANTCATTATCTTCATTCTATAATCTATACTCTTCATTCTACATTTTATTTTTACATTATCGAGTTGTAATCTTAATTTTACAATTTATTTTCTACACTGCTACATAATCTTCATTCACTTCTCAATTCAACATTCAATTTCAATTATTCACAAATGGATTCACGCTCATTTGTTGAAAACTTGTTCAATATCGGGAATGAATTCGCCGGTCTAAATGAATTACTCATTCCATAAAATATTTAAGATTTCGATGTTTATGAAAATAGTCATCCAATTGATTTGGATGACGTTGATGTTGATGCTAGCCATCCAATTAATTTGGAACAAGATGAAGATGAAGAACCTGCATTAGATATTTTCGATGCAAGAGGGAAGAGAAAGGGGAAGAAGCAGGCAAAATGTTGGGATCATTTTAAATTGGTTCAGATTGGTCGTCTGATCGATGGAGTTC
>CAIGRP010023313.1:0-15408 GCA_903798385.1 Fraxinus cuspidata | reverse complement strand
AAAAGAATTTTAATTTTCTTCATTTTCAACATTTTAACCTCTGTAGACTCAAAAAAATTGTAGCTTATGTCCACTAGTCCATTGTTTTTGGTGGTTGACCTAACTACTTATTTTTCCAATGCACGAAATTGTTTACCGTCAAGTTAATTTGTTTGGTTTTGGCAAGTCAAAGTCTAACCGGCCCAAATTTTCCATGAAGTGCTTGAAACCTGAGGGAAATGAAAAATGTTACGTGGCTTATGCCAATTTGACAGAAAGTGATTGACAAATAAAGTGACATAATATTAGATGATAATATATGATTGGATGAAAAAATTGATCGTGTTAAAAACAGTCTAATGATGAAGTCTCGTGTGGCATTGTGTCAATTAATGTGTTAAGAATTATGTCACTGTAGTATGATTCAATTTATATATATGGTGACATGTCATTAGTCTCCCAGCGTTTGGATATTTAAAGTTCGTTTGATAAAGATTTTTCAATTGAAAAATATTTTATCGAAAATTATGAAAAAAATAATTATAGAAAAAATAACTGCCAAACAAATTTTTATTTAAAAAAAATTACACACAACTTGCGCTGTCACATAGTGATGGCAACGAGACGAAGATGAATCGGGATGACAAAACCAACCTCACCAGTGAGGAATTTCACCCACTAGCCCGTCCGTATAATAAGCCTTTATATGATAATTTATTTAGAGCAAAATTTTCTCCTATAATAGACATTGTATGCCAAAGTTAATTTTTAATTTTTTGGGATAATTTTCTTGATCCTTGAGTACTCTTAAGTTATTACTAATATATCAATCAAAAAATGATATATATAAATTTTTTGCAAGATATAAAATTGAGACTTAAATGTTGGTTGGTTAATTATCTAATTTAGTTCTAAATTTTCTTGCTAATATATTGAGCTGTATTTTATAGTGGGTCACTAGTTAACAACTGTTTCATGGAAGCTACCAATGACTTGGCCCAATGGGCTATTTGGTCTGATTATTTTTATTGGGGAAAATATTTTATCCAAGAGATTAAGTATAACGCATTTTAAAATTAAGAAATAAAGTTTAAAAATTTTAAAAATCAAATATTACTTATTTTTATTTATAAAGTAATTAATTAACATATATTTTATTAATTAAATATATTAAGGTCACAATTTTATACTATTTGATCACAAATTATCGAATTGATTGATTACAAATTATTTATCGATTACAAATCAAAAAATTTATAAGTTACAAATTATTTTACGATCACAAATAATTTTTTTTATAGATCACAATTTATTCATCGATCACAAATCACTAATTTATAAGTTACAACTATTTATGGTCACTAATTATAAATTTAATCGGTCATGAATTATTTTTTCAATAACAAATTATCGAATTAGTTGATCACAACTTATCAAATTCTAAGTGACAATTCAAAAAAAATTTTTGTTACAATCTGAAGTTTTTAGGTTACATAATATTTATCGATAACAAATTTTCAATTAAAAAAAAACTAATTTATTGGTCACAATATCAAATAATTGGTCATTAACACTCCTGATCCCAACACCTACCCACCTACCCAATCCCAATCTCACCACCACATCTATCTAGTGCTACCTTCGTCGTCACCCCCTCACAACCACAAACAACCCACCATTTTCAACTGTACCAACAAAAATCGTCGCCACCACCAGATCCGACAAATCCCGGTACCTTACGCGAGTGCCGCATCGACGATCTGAAAACGAAGCTGCGTGAGGTGATCAAATCAGCGCATCGTCTCCTCTGTCCAGCACATCGAAGAGAGGGATGGAGCGACGGCGAATAAAGAGATAGGAGACGGATAGCGACGAAGAGATAGACAGAGTTTAGTGATGCAATACAACATGACTAAGTTTGTTATGGGTTTCAAACATTTTGTGATAACCCCATCATCAAACTCCTCAGGGAAGTCTACAGCGTTGATGAGCCATTCGATGTACGCTGAAAGAATTTTGAATTTGGAAAGGAGAGTCTGGAGCACGAGTGGGGGCAAATATATACAGAAGTGGATGGAATTTTCAGGGAACTTCTGATTACTAGATAGGGTTTGGTTAAGAAGGCTAAAGGCTTCGCCGCTGAAGGAATGAATGTGATGCAGATTGTATTAATTAGCAGTACATCCGTTGTTGCGGACAATGCAAAACACTTGTTCTTGACGGGAGAAGAAGACCCTCACGATGAGATGCAGTTGATGGAACTATTAGATAGCGGCACATGGTGGAGGTAGATGCTGTGCAGTGGGGCTCGGAGGTGGTCATCAGCGGCAGCCCATGCGCGATGGAGAGGGAAGAGAGAGATGGGAAATGAAGAAAGGTACATAGAGAAATAATTCAGGTTTGGGAGGGTAGATGGTAGTGGGTGGACATGTAAAATAATTTAATTTTTATAGTATTATTACTCATATTTATAATAATATATTATCATCTGATTTTTGCATAAAAATACTTTAAATTTGATTTTTGAAGTCGAATTTTAAAAATTCTAGTTTGTTGCAATTTTCACTTTTTATAAACCAATCAAAGGCTTTGGTTACTTTTCTTATTTTTATTTTTTTTCTTAACGATAACTACACTTCAGATTTTAAAAGATTTTGGAAATCTATACGGTGATTAATCTCACTCGATATTTTTAAAGGGTAACCTCACTTCATTGATCAACAAAGTCGATTATATTCGTATCCCTCACAATTTAAAGCAACATGCATGCTTTAAGTGACCGTTGCAGGTACTATGCCCGTCTATCGTCCCTTTCTTCTAGTAAATCGTAATATTACAATAGATGTGGCTATGAAGACAGTCATCCCTACTACGTCTCGTCCCCAACAATTGCAGACCACCTATCGGCTACCATTTCACATTAATCCCTATGTGACAACGATCAATGTATTTCACCTCATACTTCACTATGTCTCTGTTATCTCCAAAACCGATGTTATACCATTGTGGTACTTAACGAAAACAAGCTAAATTTTACTTAGCTTATTCTAATCGAATGACAATTTGTGAAATGGTCGACAACTTCAAAGAGTGATAAGGCATGGGAATTACTTTAGTGAACAAAACAAGACTTATTGCAAACTTTAGTGACAAATGGTGAAATTAACTCTAATAAAAAATAAAAAGAGTGATGGTGAAATAGTTTGCCATTAACTTTTTTCATTTTCTTTTAAACTAATATTGTTTAGAAAAAGTTGCTGGTGATCCTTTGATGATAATCGTTAATGGAATTTTGTCAGTAATAATCGACGATATTAATTTTGTTCAAACAATTGAGATACAATTATTTTTACAAAAAAATATTGTCAATAATAATATCATTAGCGATCATCAACAAAACTCGTATAGATGGTCATTAACTCTATATGACTAGTTTTATGATCATTTTTTTTAAAGAGCTTAAAAAATTTCACCAGATACTCCTAAATGCTTCAATTTCATTTGTCTGACTATTATATTTGTCCGGCTCTCTGATTTCTTCATTTTCATATTCCTAAATGCCCATCAAATACTAACTGGCAGGCTACTTTTGTCTTCAATAAATGCGCGTTTTATAAACTATTCATTTATGCAAATTTAAGTAACAGTTACAAAGAATAAACGTCGATGTCAAATTTTATTAAAATCAAATGTGTGCAATTACATTCAACGAATCTTGCACATCAAAACATTATCCAGTTTGATCGACTACTAAAGATTGAAGTATGGCACACATCAAAACAATTTGCTACTTAGAATAAGAATTTAGTAGAGATGGGATGTGAAACTTACAAAACTTGACTTTTGATTAATTTTGAAGGGCGCGTGTTAGGAAATGAGACCATGCTTCTTCAACTGTATGATCATCATTTTATAATTCCATGTGAATGTTATGTCTCATAAATGTTGAATATATTATACATATTGCATATTTGGTGGGTTTAACGACTTGGTAGCAATAAGTTACGTTGTCGAGCTTCTTGTCAGGGATGTCGAGGTGACCAGATAGCATTATTTTGACTCGAAGTTTATGAAATAGAATTTTGTTAGGCGTTGGTAAAGTTTTGGGGAGCTTCCCAACTAAGTTAAGTTTCAATGTTTATATTTTTTTGACGTAGTTTGAGAGATATACACTTTATTCTACGTGAATACATTGCGGCCATGAGCTCGAGCGACCATCTTTTTCGTACAAAAAGTAACTTTCACGATTCATTTCCAAAAATACATCATACATGCGTGGTTCAAAATGAAAGCAAAAAAGTACAAAAGTAAGAATCATTCCCAAACTCAATTGAGGATGCAAGTTGAAGAAATCAAATACGAATCCAATTCCAAGAATCATACGATGACGCTCTTAGGTAATATTCATACAAATCAATTCATACACGTCTATCAAAATGAATTTAAACTCGGCCGATTAATTAAATAATAATCGTGATTAAGATAAACACGGACGTAGCTCCACGTATTGTCGGAGTTCGGCAACGCTTTTTTCCTACTTTAACAAACTTTGATTGTCATCCACAAAAAAAACGCCCAAGAGGAAAATAAAGAAAAGAATAATTAAAAGTTTGGCGACTTTTTGAAAAGGTGACCGAGGAATTGGTGGAATTTAAAAAAAGAAAAGGAAACAAAAGAGCTGACTCAGATTTAAGAGTCAGCCAACTTTTTGCAGAAGAATCAAAACAAGAAAAGAAAAAGAAAAATAAACACAAGATCTTAAGGCCACACAGAATTTGTGGCTGAGAATTCACTTTTCTAGCTGACGTGGCTTGCCCACCTGGGCAATTAACCTTAACCCTTTTCTCTTTCCCACGTTGTTCCGACGACAATACATTCAACGCAAACCCCAAAAGTCCCTGACCTGACCTTAAAAAACATACACGCACTTGCCCGCTTACTGCGGGTTTTTGTGTTTTTGTGTCAGATCTTGTAATCAAGAATTCATTGGGCTTGTTTTTCTGTTTTGGTTTCTGGGTTTTTGAGTTATGCTTTGAATTGGATAATAAAGAGAGAAAAATGGCTGAAGCAAAAGACCCAAAGATAAAGCTGTTTGGGAAGACAATTGAACTGCCAGAGACTTCCACGGCAGCGGAGGAAACTGATGGAGTGGGTTCTGCAGAATCTTGTGATGCTGGTGGTGAGAATAGTTCACTTCAAGATCCCCCTTCTTCATCAAGTTCTATGCTTGAAGATCGCAATTTTAATAAAGATACAAAAGAGCAGGAATCACACAAGGACAAGGTATTGATTAAAAAGACACTTGTTTTTTAATATTTGAAGATAGCCCACTATTAAAAACGGTGTCAAAATTATTGGGTCTTGGTTTTGAATTTTGATTGCTTTTGAGATTTTGTTGACTTTGGGTTCTTGATAATGAACTTTTTTTGATCATTTTATTTTATTTTTTTTAGTATTAAGGTTGTTTCTGGACAATATAGAATGTTTTCTGAGGATAGTCTTATGTTATCAACATAATTCAAATATAGGAATTATGAACTTTTAACGTATTAATATTATTTGGATTTGGTTATGTGTTTTAATTGTTTGTTATGAATCCATATGTGTGAAATTTTAATGCCTTTTCTCATTTATGGTATTGTAAATTAGACTCTTCTTTAAGTTGTGAAGTTATACCCCTTTGATTTTAGCCTCTTGCTGTAGTCTGAACCTGCATAAATGCTTTGAGACGAGACGTGGTCGTGCCATCAATTCTTGGTTTTGCTTCGAATATTAATTTTTTCATAACTCTGGAAGCTGGAGTATTTAGCTGTTCATTACTTTTAGTTAAACTTTACTTTATCTGAAAGAGTGACAACACTAAAAAGGATTCATGACAAATGTTTAGGAATCTTAAGGTGCTCATTAGAATGTGAATCCTTGTCAATCAATTTTCCAATTATTGAAGCTTTTGAATTAGCTATTTGATCCACGTTAACGATCATAGCTTTTAAATTGGGATGCCTGTTTGTTTGATTTTGTCATTAACTATCAAAACCCCATGATATTACAGATACTGTTTTTCTCTTCACCTTCATGTGCCTTATTTCACTTCGAACAATAAGCTAATACTTATCCCCGCTGTTTTGTACGGAATTTGCACATTTGACCACATCGTAAATGGTTCTAGGATCTTCAATAGATGTTAATTTGGAACACCTGAGTTTAGTTTTCTTATCTGAATCTATATGATTACAGGATATATCGGATCAAAAACAAGATGACAGTAAAAAGGAGGATCAAGCTCGTCCCGTGATATCTGGGGAACCAAAAGATTCTGAAATGACTCGACCACTAAGTGAGAATTCACAGCCTCCTTCTACTGGTACCGATGCTGCAGCAGGAAAAACCTCAAGGGCTGAAGAAGACCAGAGCGAGAAGAATAATTCACAAGAGAAGACTCTGAAGAAACCGGACAAGATACTTCCTTGCCCTCGCTGTAATAGCATGGACACAAAATTCTGTTATTTCAACAACTATAACGTGAACCAACCTAGGCACTTCTGCAAGAATTGTCAGAGATATTGGACTGCTGGTGGGACCATGAGGAATGTTCCAGTGGGTGCTGGTCGACGCAAGAACAAGAATGCAGTTAGTCACTTCCGTCATCTTACTGTTTCAGAAGCACTTCAGAATGCCCCAGTGGATCAACCAAATGGGCTCCTCTCCTTTCGATCAGATACACCTCTCTGTGAGTCAATGGCATCAGTTTCGATCATTCCTGATAGAACAATTAGAAATGGGTTCCACAAGCCTGAAGAAGTCGGAATTGGAATTTCTGGCGGAAGCCAAGGTAATGGGAACGATCAGTCCAGTGGATCTTCAGTCACTGTTGCAACTTTGAAGGACGAAGGTGGTAAAACTCAATTACCGGAATCGCTAATTCCATACTGTCATAGCTTTCCCCCTCAGGTACCTTGCTTTCCTGGAGGACCGTGGCCTTACCCATGGAATTCAGTTCAATGGAGCCCAGCCAGCTTTCCAATGCCATTCTATCCGACACCTCCTTACTGGGGTTGTGCTGTTCCTGGCACGTGGAATGTTCCTTGGGTCGTCCCACCAACTGCTTCACAGAACCACACACCTCCAAGTTCTGGTCCTAACTCCCCGACTCTGGGGAAGCATTCAAGGGACGACAACATGATGAAACCAGTCAGCGGCGAAGAAGAAGAGGCACAAAAGGAGAGCAATTCCGAGAAATGCCTATGGGTCCCAAAAACTTTACGCATTGATGACCCCGGAGATGCTGCAAAGAGTTCCATCTGGGCAACATTGGGAATTAAGAATGACACTATCGACTCTAATGGTGGACCCAGTCTTTTCAAAGCCTTCAAAAGCCAATCGAAGGACGATGAAAAGACTCAAGTTCCAGGAACCTCCACCGTATTACAAGCCAATCCAGCTGCATTTTCGAGGTCATTAAACTTCCATGAGAACTCATAAGCTGATAGCAAGGAGCATTTTACTTCTTACTTTTTGCTGACAGAACTGAGCAAGAACTCTATTTGCTCGACTAGTTAGCCGTTATCTGGTCTGCTGTTTGCTCCTCCGGATGAACAATTCTTTAAAGCATGCACCAACTGGGATGAAAATCAGGTTTCCCTAAATGCATTCGGGACCAATTTCCGTATCTCTTTGGGGGGACGATCAAATTTATGCTTATTGATATGATAAGATAGTTTTGTGAGTTTTAATTCATGTACATATATGTAGCAGTGGTAGCTAGAACAGGGTGAGTTCGTGCAACTAATTCAAGATACAGTAAAATAAGTTGTAATATCGAATTTTCTCTGCATCATTGTTTGTTTTTCGGGGAATAAGACTTTCTTTCTACTTACCTGATTTTTAATCTTAGTCTCCTTGTATATGTTCATGATGTTCAAAGCTTAAGTCATTTTTAAGTAACTTTTTTCTCCAAACATGGCGTTGTTTCTACAGACTGGCGCTTAAGCAATTTCTGTCGCATATTTGAGTCTTGAAGGAACATCGAAGACAGTTTCAGCTGATAGACCATCAAATCAGAGTTAGCTGTTGTTGGGACCCCAAATCAAATGATAAGCTTTTTGTTTTTTTTTGGTGGGGTCGATTTTCTCTTCTATAACTCATTCTTGAGATAAATTTATGAATAGAAACTCATTCCACGTGCTATCATAGCATACAAATGTCTCATACTCACGAATTGAGCCATTTTGTTCAATAAATAATTTGAAGTTAAACGGACTGTGCAGTTTTTCCGGTAATGAAAGAAAGTTTTTACAAATCCAATAGTTTTGTGATAACGTTGAATAAATAAAAACCAAGATCCAAGATTGTCTCCTAGCTGAACGAATCACACGAATGATCTGACGGTTGTCAGTGTTGCGATAACCTCTACATTAATACATCAAATTTATATTAATCGGATCTGATGCCACACTGTTTTTCTTTTCCGTAAGAACACTCCAAATTAACGTAGTTATTCTAGGTTTTCCATTTCTAGGATGTACTGTCACAGAACCTGAAAAATCCATGGCTCGATCTTGCATTAATAGGGTTCTTTTGCTGTCAATTCTTCTCACACTCCTTCTCTCTAATGGTAATTCTAGAAATATTAATTATATGAACGTGTGCATATTATAAATGTGTTTTTTTTTGTTTAATCTTTTTCCTTCTATATATAGGATGTGGAAGAAAATTGATGAGATCTTATGATCATGAAGAGGATGCAGTTGATTTCTCCGAGGTTTATATCTATTTTCGTGTATATTTTTTTTATTAGTTCTTGAATTCACTTATTTTCAAATGAAAAATTATATTTTCTGTTTTTGATGTATGAAAAGGGAAGAGAGATGATCGAGTTGGACTACGATGATGCAGGGCCTAACTTCAATGGTAGATCCGGTCCTCCTCCTCCTCCTCCGCCACAGGAGTGGCGTTATTGATTTCTTTAGGGATTGTAATTTACTGTTTGAATATTTAATTAGAATGTATTTTTTCTTTTCTTTTTACGTGGAAATAAGACTCGACTTATGAAGAAAAAATGTGGAAATGAAAGAGCATTTTTCTAGTAACTATTGTAGGCTTTTTTTCTTTTTTTCTTGCGCTCAAGTCAATATGCTAGAAAAACTTAAAAAGAGAGCAGTTTCTTTCCCCATTCTAGCAGTGTAAATTTGGACCAGACCGTTCAGCAAAAACTGGGCCTCGTCTCTGTAGCCAGACCCACCACCAGCCCAACTCGCTTTCGGTTCCCAAAAAACACAGAAAAAATACAAGCAAAATATTGTAAAAAAAAAAAATGTATTCTCAAAATAGACTCCTATGTCTTATGTCCCCAAAAGGTTATAATCTTAAGAAGACTTCGACCTTGCAAAAGGACCAAGAAAAATAATTACGACGTGCACTAGGAGCCTAAAATTGTCCAAGTATGTGAAAAGCGTCTCTTAAACAATAACTCAAGTCTCCAACTAAAGGCTGCTAAGAGAAATTTTCATTCGCATCTTTCTATTTCTTGTTCATTGGGTAAAGAAGAAACTTCAAAGAAGTTTCAATTCCAGGAAATTCCTAAAGCAATATTCACGAGTCAACTAGTCCAAAAGTGGGGACAATTTCTTAATAATTTCCACATAAGAAAACAAGAAAATCAGGCCAACTGACCCTACCAGGCTACCACATCAACTTCTACAATGCCAAGTAACAAAGAAACTTCCTTGGAGTAACAATTTGAAAGCCATCAATTTCCACAGACTTTCCAGTTTCCATCATGATATTTAATCCACGTATATAAACACCCTTCTCATCTTCAGTTTCATCATCTCAATTCCAGTAATCTAGTCTCCATCTGCATGTAAGATATATTTTTAGACATTCTGATTCTTTTTCATCGAGAGAATATCATTAATTACCATGTCTCTCATTTATCTGGATCAATTTCCCCTGGAGAATATATCGATGAATACGATTCAGCTTATTTTTCTGATTCTTGGATTGGTCGATTTACTCGTGCTCCACATAATACTCGACAGGAAGAAAATCTGGAGTTTTTTATCAGAACATGAGTTTTCAATCCAATTAACTAGGTTCAATGATTCCAAAGTTCAGGCTGGAAGGAATGGAGATTTTGAGTTATCCAAGAAGAAACCGTCCTTCACAGAGAAGATGGTTGATGGAAGCGTGTGTAAAGGAGATATAGAGATGGTTACAAGAAGTATCGGATTTTTTTGCAGTCCTGAAGAAGGAAACCTTCCCGAAAAACTGGATGCTAATGACCTTTTCGACATGTTTGAAGAGAAAAATCCTTCATTGGACGAAGCGAAAATAGCTTTTGACGTGTTCGACCAGAACAAAGATGGATTTATTGATGCAAGAGAGTTACAAATTGTTCTATGTTCTCTGCGCTTAAAGGAAGGATCAGAGATAGAGAACTGCAGGAGAATGATCAGAGCGTTTGATGAAAATAGAGATGGGAGAATAGATTTTAATGAATTTATAAAATTGGTGGAGGGTAGCTTTTAATGAATTATTGTTTTATATTTACTTGAAACTTATAACAGACTTCAAATTTCAACATTTCTTCCTTTTCTTTTATTTCATTTCTTCTCCTCTTCTCATTTTTCAAATTCCACACATTCTTTCCACGACAAGTTATGGTGTTCCACTAAAGCTACCATTTCGTATAATATTTAAATCTATTGATCTTTGATTTCGATTCTACCAAGTGATCGGAGAAAATTAAGCAGCAAATGGTGTATAGATAGAGAACTGAGAGGTCTTTTGTAACGGTACCATACCTTGGAATCTTGATGCCTTTCCATAAAGCCACCAGCCAATGAGAGGTGTTGTTAAGTTGTACTCACTCCCAAGTAGTAACCACTACTTCCTCCAAGAAAGCACAGACAATTGAAACTCGTCGTCCAACAAAGGGCTATTGTTTTACCTATAATTATATGCTTCAAGAAAAATGAAAGAATTTCATCTTGTAGACTTCCAGTAGAACTCGAATTGGATATAATATTTGCAAATTCAGTCAATTCCCAAGGAAATGTCTTGTACTTAAAAATTGCGGTTTATATAAGTTCCAGCTCGGAATTCTCCTTTTCAAATACTTTGAACATTATTCCCATTCAACCGCTCGTCAGTTACCTCCATCCACAGTTCAACATCATTTTGAAAAAAAGCTTGGAAAAAACCCAACAAAATGTGAACCAAAAATATGGGAGTTCCTCTTTAAACCTCGGTGTTCCATAACAGTGAAAGCAAAAATTGATTGAAACCAAGTCTCCGAATATCTCATTCAATAAATTATTTAGGATTACATGGTTTCCATTTCTAACACTAAATTTTACACCATCTATATAAGTTCTATAATATTCTATTTAGGTTTGACAACATGTAAATGCAGTTATTTCATTGGATTTCAGTCAGCTCCAGTTTTGCAAGTCATTGAACTAATATACAGTTCGTACAATTTGCAATTTAATAGATGTTAATAGTGAATCGAATGTTAAATTCATGTTTCCTTCAGCACACGTTAAGAACTCCCAAATCACAAGGCACACTCCAAAAGACTGAGGTCATAATTATGACCAAGTAAACGAAATTTGTGACTTCAAAACATCTTAATTTTTCAAGGAACCTTTTATCTTTGTCCCCTTTATCCAAAAGTAATCACTAATAGTACCTTAACTGGACAATCATCGCTTCTACGTCAAATATAATTTGCAAGCACAGTAAACTTGGAAACTTTTTCTTCCGCAATGTACATATAATGAAAGAATTCCTAGAATCTAGAAAAACCACTAGATATTGTTTGCCTACCTTCCATTTCAGATTATCAGGTCTCCATAACAACTGCATACCAACTTGACACGACTGTGGCACAGCTATGCTGGAATTTGAGATGATGATGTAGCATGGGAAATCAAGTCCAAATATAAGAGAAATTTCACTTCATTATCTTAATAAAAAAACTCGAATCTTGCATATGTGAGAAAGGGGATATGTAGGGATATCATGCCAGGTTCATGAATTGATCATAGATGGAAAACCCCTAGCGACCAATTTACAAGGGCCTAGCAGTATAAATTACCTTGACTGAGCTATAAGCAATGCCCTCCATTGCTAGCTGGCTGGTTTAAGTAGTCTCCATGATATATCACTGAATATTTTTCCCCAATCTGACCCTATATGCCACCAGTAGTTTGCACAGGAACATCATCCATCCCTGAAACTATGAAAATGGTTCACTTCTCTTACAATTATCGTTCTGTTTGTGACCTTTGGGGGTGTTTTCATAATGGCAGAGTGGCAATCATCACACATTCTTAGGTTTTCAATGCTGCAAATAGGCGCCTTTGGGGGTGTTTTCGTAAGAGCATATGCTATTGCCAACTTCTCACTGTGATAACTGTGGTAATCTTCTTTTTGTTCCTCCTCCACATCATGCAATTCACAAGCTATAGCTGGAATGTATCCCAGTGGTTTAATTTTGGCCAACAACTCCTTTACTTTTTCATGAATCAGAAACAAATACATATGCGTCATTTCTTAATTTCTGTCCAGCTCAATCCAGGTTCTTTCTTTATGTTCCTCTCTCTCATTAACTTCCGCATCCCCACTACTTCATCCCACCTCTTTGTCCTGGCATGCATATTTGACGAAAGGATACAAGTTCCCACGTCTTCAGGGTTCAGACGCTACACAATTTCTGCAACTTGCTTTCCTAAACGATAATTCTGATGGACATAACAAGCATTGAGCAAAGTTCTCCAGGCAACAATGTCCCATTTTATCGGGATTGATTGCATGAAATTCTCAGCATCCTCAAGCCTCCCTGCTCTACACAGAAGGCCAACAATACAGGTGTAATGCTCCAACCCCGGTTCAATGCCAAACTCTCTCATTGTATGGTTAAAATAGTAAAATCCTTTGTCTACTTTTCCCAAGAAGCCACAAGCAGAGAGTGCCCCAACAAAACTTACATAGTTTGGTTGCTCTTTTGCTGCTAGCATCTCTTGAAACACAGTCAAAGCTTCCTACCAATCCCGTGATGCGAATAACTAGTTATAGTAGAATTCCAAGATAGAACATCTCTATAAGTCATATTAGTGAAGACCATACTAGCATCTTCAATCAGGCCACACCTTGAATGCATATGGATCTAAGAATTACTTAAAATAGTGTGGTTATTCATCCCCATCTTTACGATGCGTGCAGGTAACTAATTACCATATCTAAGTGCTGACAAACCAGTGCTCGAGTTCAAAAGCACCGCAAATGTGTACTCATTTGGCATAATATACTTCAGTTCCAGTTCCAGAAATAGTTTCAATACTTTTTCAAAGCACTCGTTCCGTAAATAAGCAGCCAATATTGCTGTCCATGTGACCAAATTTTTAGATTCCAACCCTTCAAAAACTTTTCTCACGGATGAAATTTCACCACTTTTTCCATACACGTCTACGACCAAGCTACCAACAAACAAATCAAGCTCAACACCAGCTTTGAGCATTGTGCTGTGAGTTTGTTGGCCCCAAGTCAAATCACCAAGAGGAGCACAAAGTCCAAAAATATGAACATAAGTAATACTATCCCACTCCATAGACTCATCTCCTGCTACCAACCTTCGTAAAACATCAAATGCTTCCCTCAAATATCCATGATCAAACAGCTCACTTAAAACAGAATTTTAAGTACATAAATCTGATCTAGGGGTCCAATACAAAACCTGCATAGCCACTTTAACATCCGACCACATTGAATACACGGATACAAGTCATTTTTTACATGAAAAATCAATCCAGACTTCAATGCTTGCTGATGAAAAATCAACCAGACTTCAATACATACCCATGACACTGTTGGCCCTCATCTAGCAACATACAATGAGAACCCGTAATACTAATGTGTACTTATTCAGGCACAACTTGTCCACTTTTACCATATTCCTGCACAATCCAATAACTTCAGAGGCCAGGCCACGATGCAAATACCCAGCCATTAAACTTCCCTATGAAACAACATTTCGTTTGCGCATTCTATCAAACAATTGATGGGCAGTAGATATTCTTTTACATTAGGGATGGCAAATAAACTTGGTCAATGTGATACCCGTAGTCCCCATTCTGAATGGGACGGGATTATCCGCCTAACTAAGTAAATGGGGCATGACGGGGGTCATTGCCTAGAAACTAGTATGAGGCGAGTAACATAGTTCTCGCCCTACTATCGTGCCCAATTTAATGTTAATTTCATATTTAAGTTTTTTTTTATCAAAAAAATAAAAATAAAAGATTTATCATTGTTTTTAATAAATTGAAAAAAAATATTTACTAAAGACATAAAAAATTAAAAGCAATAAATAAAAATAAATGGGGCATGGGACATCCTTGCCCGGAACCCATCCCGTCTCGCTTTAACTGAGTATGGAGACGGAGGAAGGTGAAAAAAATATCCAACGGAACATGACAGGAGTAGAAATAACCGACTAGTCTCATATTCACCATGTTGCCATCATAGGTATAACGTGATCACGTGATTAACAATTAAACTTCTTTATCAGAAAGAAAATTTCATCCCTATTGACATATATTAACATGTGAGTGAGATCCATATAAATAAAAAAATGTCAAAAAATTCGTGCCCCTCTATTGTGAGGGGTCTGTCAGGGAGTTGGCAACATAGTAGGATTGTACAATTAAATAGGCATGAATAGTTTTTCCGAGTGTGAGGTTTTCAGATTCGGCTGATACTTTCAAGAACTTTCTTACAAAACTGTATGGGGGAGTCCAAAGAAATGACCACTCCAATGGAACCTTGCCTGAAGTTATCTAAAAATGAAGGAAAGCCACCGGAAGATGCAACACCTTTTAAACAAATTGTTGGTAGTTTATTTTATTTAACTATCACAAGACCTGATATTGTATATTCTGTTGGAGTCATTTCACAGTTTATGGACAATCCATGTGAGGGTCATTTAATTGCAGCAAAGAGAATTCTTTGTTATGTAAAAGAGATGCTAAGTTATGGATTGATGAACAATTGGCATATGTCATTTTCCTTGAGTGGTTTTGTAGATGCAGATTGGGCTGGCGATGTGAATGACAGACGCTCCACAACACGTTTTTGTTTTACTATAGGTTCAGCTGAAATTTCATGGTGCAGTAAAAAGCAAACTACTGTAGCTCTTTCAAGCTGTGAAACAGAGTATATAGCAGCTATTATGGCAACTCAAGAGTGTCTTTGGCTTAAGAGGCTCATTCAAGAAATGGTTTCTACCTACAACTACTGAGTTCCCATTTATTGTGATAATGAAAGTGCAATAAAGCTTGTTGGAAATCCAATGTTTCATGCTCGTACAAAACACATTGAAACTCATTTCCATTTTGTTTGAGAGAAGGTATTAACTCAAGACAT
>CAIGRP010023308.1:0-17395 GCA_903798385.1 Fraxinus cuspidata | reverse complement strand
ATTATGTCAATGTTACGTGTATCGACTACAAATGCGAACACGGTAGGGACACAATACAGTGTTCACAACTCTTGACTTCAGTGAAATTGAGGAAAGAACTACACTATAATTATTTAAACTAACCTCTAAATATTTTATAGCTTGTGATAAGTAAGGTTTGATCATGTTAACATACTTCTCAAAAAGTGTTTCCACCACACTAAATTTAATAGAAGAACCCTCCCTGTGTTTATTGTGAACACTATCCAAAAGAAGTGTAATCAAATCTAGAGGAATATTATTACTTTCATTCAATGTAAAGGTCATGATAGTCTATATGGATGTGAAAACATTCCTTAAATGATTTCCATTTAAAACTACAAGAAAGTGTTGGAACATGTCAATTATTTTTTGCTATTTGTTGATTGGAGTCGCCGGTAGTTTGAAGAGGGTGGCGATGACGGTGGCTAGGTTTGAATTGGGTTTTGGGTTGTGGTTGTCGATGGCTGGCGACGGCAAGGAGATGAGGTGTTGGACTGAAGGAGATGACGGGGAGGAGGTTAAGTGTTGGAGGGTGCTGCGATGAGGAAACTGTTGGAGGCGAGGAAGGAATCGGGTTTGGAACGGAGGGGGTGATGAGAGTAATTGGACTTAGGGATTGAGACTAATTGGGTTTACTAGTTTGGGCCTAAGTGGAGTTAATAAATTTGGGTATTATCTGTGTAATGGACTATATTATATACTGGGAATGGGCCAGACTTGTTGCGTCAAAGTTGGACCTATTCATATAGAGCTTGGGTTAATAGGCTAGGGAATTTTTGTTATGGATTGGGTATATAGTTAAGATTTTGAAGTTTGTTGGCTATGTGTATGGTTATATTGGGGTTTAGGGCAACATTAATATTGGACAATAGCAGTGTCTTTTTTTTTTTTTTAGCTATTGTTGTTCAAGGCTGAATTTTTATTTTTATTTTGGATGAATTGTTGAAGTTGATGAATTGTTACCTAAGTTTAGCTCTGATACCAAATTTGATGAAGCATCAAAGGGATTGAAGTTTCCAGTAGAAGAAGTAGCAGACTAAGTGAAAGAGAACGAAGGAATTGCAGCAGGATCGCAGAGAATCAAGAAGCAGAGAAGCAAGAATGGGAGGGAGAAGACCCGAGCAGAAAAACAGGGGAATAAGGGAAGAAGATTCAGGGAAAGGAAAATGCCTGATAACCAAGCAAATTCATCAATTCATTCAATCATCGTCTGTCTAAATTACAATGTGAAAACCATTTAAATAGTAAAATATAACCCTACTAGCAATGGGCTTAGACCAACCCAGTAATACAAGCCCTATAATAAAAAGACAAATAATGAAAATTTCAATAATATAAAAATGATGTCCGCATCACTATCAATCTAGTTTGTGGGAAAATCTTTCTACTAAAAATTGTTTGTTGTTGACTGCACCAAATGATCAAGTCAACTTTATCCAAAATAATTCAGACCAATACAACCCTTACGCACAAACATATAATTCGGGATGGAGACATCATCCAAATTTTAGGCGGTCTAACAATCAACAAGAATATAGTTCTAATCACCCTCAACATGAGCAAAGATGAAGTTTGCGGAAGAAAGCTATCAATATATGAAAAAAACTGTCAAATTATCCAGCAGACTTAAATAAATTACCAAATTCAATAAACATCTATTAGAAAGTTGGAAACATAGATAGGTCAAGAATGAACGTCGGGATCCTTGTCCAATAATACAGGGACTAATCAATCATAAGGAGAAACTGATGACAATAAAGATAGTGGAAAGTGATAAACCAAGGGCAGCTATATATACAACCAATCCCAAATATTTATGCTAAAACTACTAGGAGTGGGATACAACTATCAAAGATTCATAGATTTAGTTTTCTTTTTTTCACTGCTATATGGCTTGTATTTTCAAAAATTTGCTGAACTTTATTGTATTATTTTCATTGTGTAATAAAGTGTTAAGGGTGCTACAGAGGCCCCAACATAGTTGGGATATCCTAGGGCACCTTCTTGCCTATGGAAAAGTTACATAAAAAAATTTGTGTTTTTCTACTTTTAATTTTCTGAAAGAGAAGATGAAGTAGTTGTTAATTAGTCCCAAAAGAAATAAAGAAAAAATAAAAAAAGGGGAAATTTGGTAGAATAGCCTATTTGCAAAGTTTGTTTGGAAAAATAGCCTTTGACTAGAATATTAATTAAATAAATATTTTAATATAATAAATATGAACTGTATAAAATACCCTTAAATTAAAACAAAAACCCAATGCATGGTACCAATCCATTCCCAAATTAAAATCCGTCTTCTTATCATATTCAAAACCATCATCTCCCTCGCCCTTCTTCTTAGGTATATTTGCAATAAAATACTGTGTATATGAAATATCAACTTCTGTTGATAAATGATAATAGGTCTGATTTGCTGCTTTGAAGTTTATGAGGCCAATAGCCACCACCGTCGAAAATTGTGGAGGGTTCTGAAGTGAAGCACAACGTTGATATCTAATACAAGGATGAGTGAATAGGTGTTGTAAAGAAGGTTAAAGGCGGTTCATAATTTGTTGTTACTTTAGAAAACTAGCAAGACGAGCTCCCTTTTTGGATTTTTGATCTCCGAGTTCTCAGGGATTGGTTTGATGATGCTGGCTGGTTTCGACCCATAAATCCGGTGAAAATTATTGAGTTTCATAATTCCTTTTTATTTTGAAATATCATGTTCATTTTATACATCCTCTTTTAGGTTTGTGCATTTGAGGTCAGATGAAATGGTTAATTGGTTGAGTTGAGCATGTAAGTAGAAAATTATTTTCATCTGATTTCTATTTGGGAATTAATGAATTTAAGAAAGTACTCTTGACACGACCCGTCCCGAACCACCCTAGTGAACCCGAAATGTGACGTGCGCCGATGATAGATGCTGACTAATGTCAGATCCACCACCAAGGCTGACTATGAATTACTACATAATGTGCCAAAATCAATTGCTTACGGAAAATATAATGCAATGAGCCCAAATAATTACTTTGTGCTTTATCCAATATATCATGTCACTTAATATGTCGTGTGGCTACCACTTTGAAATCATCGGGCTCCTCAAGCTATAAAGAACCAATTGCTACCTGTAGGAAAAATCTTGGGAAAATATGTGAGTTGATAGCTCAGTGAGTGGAAAATTTGGAAATAGATATACTTTGTTATTTATACATATTTATCAAAAATTGAGTTCGTATTATTACAGTTCACAGTAGAACATCAGATATAAATAATCAAAACCTGAATTATTCCCGTAATCATGATATAATCATCACTTAAAATCTATATCATCATCTCATCACATCACATCACATGTATCGAGAAATCTACCAAAAATGTACTCTATGACTGAAAACTATAATCCGCCCCTCGGGCTAAATACTTTCGCCATGGCCCTTAGGCCCCTCCGTGAACAAAAGTAAGTCTCAAAGACCTCATAATCAATACTATAACACGGCCAAAGCCCCTCAGTGAACTATATATACACAGTCAAGACCCCTTCATCAACAGTCAAGACCCCTCAGTATAGTATAGAACACGGCCAAAGCCCCTCAGTGAACTAGAATAAGTATATAATCACGGGTACTTTTCTGGTCAATCTCAATATCACATATATCTCAAATTCCAATTCACAAATAATCCATATACAATCTTTGAAATTTCACATATAACATAATGAAAGAATATTTCCACATAATTTGTCAAAACATATTGTAAACCATGGGGTGTACGTAAATTCCGTAAGTTTGGTTCCAAGAACATTTTATTCTTGAAAACACATGTTAAACCCGAAAAGCTCAAAATGTGATTGTTTTTGCCTCGAAATGCATGACTTTCTCACTAAATCAACTAAAGACCATTCCAACACCCCCAAATTTATGCATAATACATTTAAAACCAATTTAGACCATGCATAGACTCTTAGTGACCTCTAAGGATGATGAATGACCTAATATGACTAAAAAATTGCAAAAACATGAAAAACTCATAATCTAATGCATAAAAAGAAATATATAAAACGGAAAAATATGTTAGGTTGCCTCCCAACCAGTGCTAGTTTATAGTCTATAGCTCAATTTTACTTTGGTTGATTTACTCTGGTGGGCTGAGATGGACAGTGGACTTTTCGTTCAAAAAATCACCGCTCCAATAAGGTTTCAACTGCTATAGATTTACCTTAAATGTTCCCTTGCTATCATTAGTGATTTCAACTGCTCCATATGAAAACACCTTATTGATTATGTTTGGCCCGGACCATCTTGACTTCAACTTCCCAGGGAATAGCTTGAGTCTCGAGTTGCATAACAAAACTTGTTGCCCTATTTCAAACTTCCGTCTTTAAATATTCATGTCATAGATAGTGTCATCTGTCCCATTCGAGTCTGATTTCATAGATAGTGTCATCTGTCCCATTTGATATTTTCACATTGTTTTTAAAGGTAAGTGACATTATAGAAAGTTTGAATATCATCGATCAACTTTGCAATAATATCTATGAAGACTCTAATTCAATTGTTAGAAATGAAATCAATTTGTTTGTTATAATCAAAACATGAAGTCAACCATAGGTCATCAATTTCCTCATTTTTGATTATCACAAACAAAGATGATTTGCAACAAATTAATAAGGGATGCAAAACTTTAGATATTACATATGATTAGTTAATTCCCCCTATCCTTTATACATATATTCCCTATATCTTATACAAGTCAAGCTAGTGGCATTTGCATATCATCTTATATAATTTTGTAATTTTGGCATAAGCAAAAAGTACAAAAGTAGGGATCCAAAAACACAAGCCATGCAAGATCAAAAAAACAACCATAGGCACAAGTAATAGCAAGTAAATTTCATCAAAAATAACACAAGATATCTAAAAGACAAAAGCAAATTTCATCCATAACAAAATAAGCTAGACGAAGAAAGATTGTATCCAAAGTACATAAATATAAAATGTAAACCATAGCTACATCTCCGGAGGAGGCAATGGAGGGAAGTGACCATAGAAGCCAGATTGCTAAGCCTGCATCACCGCTTGTTGAACTTGAATTGCATTTTGTTAGGCTTGTATGGTAGCCTGTTAAACTTGCAATCGGTGAAGTATCCTGCTAAAGCCATCAATGGAGGATATAAATGAATTAATACGCCTGTTGAGGAGATTATAGTAATCCTCTATAAATGTGAAACCACCAATCGAAGAAGGAGGAACACTAGAGCCCATAATGTCATGAGGAGGGTTTGGAACTTGTGGTACATCATCGTTATCATCGTCTTCATCCCTATCGGAGGGTACACTAGAAGGACCGAAGGTGGGATTGAACCCTTTTGTGTTCACCACCCATTGACCATGTTATTTTACTTTCTTTTATGCGTTTAAGAGTTTGGATATTGTTGGTGTCGGTAGGATGGAGTTTAGCAAATGTCTCATCATTTAAAGGAATATCAATATGTTTAAAAATTTTTGGAAGAAGCATGTCATAAGGTAGAGTTTTGACATGGCAAGTGGAATAGAAAGCTTCATGAGACCGGATGCAATTGTTGGAAAATCTAATTTGTGTCCGACAAGAAAGAAATTGAGAATAAAAGTATCAAAATTGTTTACTTCATCTCGATGACCCTTTCGAGGAAGAATAACAGGTGCAACAATATTTTGTAATACCTTGCATGAAAGAGAGAGTTGATTTGCACTATGATTTATGATATTTTCTATGTTCTTTCCGATGACTCTACAACATGCTTCGGTGGGAATATATCCTTCCAAAACGATATGAGTTTTACGAAGAAAATTTTGATTTTCACATACTTTAAGCTCGAAAATGTCTAGGATGAGAGCTTTGTTGATGGTAATGCGGATTTTTTTAAGTAGACAAGAAGTTTCATCTGAACTAAGAGTAATAACCATGTTTTTGTAAAATTCTTTCATGGGATGTGGATATACATGTTCCTCTAATGTAGAAATTGACACACAACCCATGTCTTCAAAATATTTTTCTACTTGAAATGTGGTGCTTCAATGGTAAAACCAGGAAAAAACAACATTTTTACCCATAAGAATTGGAGATTTTTCAAATCGATTGGTATGCACCTCAGGTTCCATATCAAATTTTTCATCGGATGAGGGTGGAAGAAATATTCTCACGATGCTTTTAAGTCTTTTTCCCACACTTTTAGACCATGTCATTGCAATAAGGCGTTGAAGAAAAAATAAATAAAATAAAATCGGGCTTAGGGTTCAGATTTGGGAATTTCAAATTTTTGGTAGATGAAAGGAATATTTGAGAAAATTGAAGTGTAAAAGTGATTGGTTTGGTTTGGGAAGGTATTTGATGATTGGAGATGGATATTTTAAGAACTTATTGTAGATTTAAGGAGAGATATGTGAGAGAACGGGAAGAAAATGGAAGAGAAAGAGCCTGTTATGTGATTAAAAAATATCTGGAACTTCCCTCAACCGGACGTCCAGATTGGTAGAACTGATTTTAGGTTGAAGTTTCTATCAAATCAGACAAGGTGTCTGGACAGTCTGTTTTACTTGCCTGGGACCTTTTTTACACTAAATAAAATATTAGTAATGCCACATATAGAAATAAAACATATATGAACACAAAATATGGATTCAACTTAGTAATGCACTTCGAATTCATCAATAATATCTAAACCTCTTCGAATATGTGAGAATCAATCAAATGCTAGAGGTTTAGTGGAGATATCGGCCAATGGATCTTCCATGTTCACAAATTCTATTATAATATCTCCCTTTTGTGCATGATCTTTTAGAAAGTGATGTCTAATCTCAATGTGCTTGGTTCAAGAGTGCAAAATGGGATTTTTTTGACAAGTTTATGGCACTAGTGTTATCTCACATGATTGGCATATGATCAAATGACAAGTGATAATCACTAAGAGCTTGCTTCATCCATAACACTTGTACACAATAACTAGCGGCCAAGATAAATTCGGTTTCAGTGGTAGACAATGTAACGGAATTTTGTTTCTTAATAAACTTTGACACAAGTACATAACCTACAAAATGACATGTTCCGCTAGTACTTTTGCGATCAATTATGTAACCGACTCAATCGGCATCCTTATAACGAAGTAGATCAATATGAGTGCCATTTGAATACTAAAGTCCTACGGTTCTAGTGCCATTAAGATATCTAAAAATTCTTTATACGGTACTAAGGTGTGATTATTTAGGAATTGATTGAAATCTAGCACATAGACACACACTAAACATAATATCGGGTTTATTTGCAGTTAAGTAAAGAAGGGATCCGATTATACCTCGATATTTAGTTACATCAACAGAAGTACCTTGATCATCTTTGTTCAATTTTATGGATGTACTCATAGGAATGTTAATTGGCTTTAAATCATCTATTACAAACATCTTGAGCATGTCCAATATATATTTATTTTGATTATCCCTAGTTTACTTAATTTGGAGTTCAAGAAAGATTTTAAGATATCCCTCGTGCTCATTTCAAATTTCATGCTCATGCATTTTTCAGTTTTGACGAAAAGAGTAGTATCTACTTTACCTATTTGAAGGCCATTTGAAAGTAGAAATTTGTTCAATCTTTCATACCAAACTCTATGAGCTTATTTTAAACAATAAAGAGCATTTCTAAGTTTAAAAATATAATTCGGATATTTGTGATCTTTAAAATCGAGAGATTGCTCAATAAAGACTTCTTGAACAAATCCATTTAGAAATGTATTTTAACATTCATTTGATAAAGAGTGAATCATTTATGACAAGCAAATGCAAGAAACATGCAAATAGATTATAATCTAGCAACTAGGACCCTGCTTAATGAAAATTGTTTGAGGCTATCTACCAATAAAAAAATTTCAATTGAAAGAGAAAAATGATTATCAGTGTTTCTGATTTCAATTATTTTTCCTTCTGAATTATTCTTGAAAGTGACATGAATTCCATCCTTCTTTTTGAAATTTGATAGTAACATTCTATCTCCGGACATGTGTTTTGAGCATTCACCATCTAAGAACCATTTGCTTTTCATCTTCTTTAGTACCTACAAAAAATAATTTCATTTTTGATCTTTGGTACCATACAAGTTTTGGTCCTAGGCAGTTAGTTTTAGTTGACTTTTGAATCCACTTGTTCTTATTTTCAAAGTGTAGCCTCGTTTTGCTTAGACAATTATAAGAAATTTGTCCATCTTTATTGAAAAAACTACACGTAGTGTTTGAGAAAGAGGTGTTCGAAGCTTTGACAAATAATTGTTTTAAAGTTTTTTGTTTCAATAATGGTTTATATCCAATTTCTCCTTTATCAAAAACACACTTTTGATCACCTAGCATCAAATCAAAATTCTTCTTACCTTAAGTTAATTACTAACAATCTTAGTTAAATCTTCAACTTTTTCTTTCAAAGAATAATTTTCTTTAATTAATGAATCATAATAAATATTTTCCTTTGGAGTGTCTAAAATTTTTATTTCATTTTTCAACAAGTATTGTTTCTTTTTAAGAATGAAGTGATTTAGGCAAACTTTTCAAATTCCTCAAGAATTTTATCATAAGAGGTAGATAAATCATCATATGAACATTTTTCAATAGAGTTTACCTCATCTTCAATTACCACGAAGTACATGTTGGCAATTTCTTTTTGACTATCATTTTCATTGCGATCATCATCACCACTTTCATTCCATATTACTCGGAGTACCTTTTTCATGATACTCATCTTCTTGTTTGAGCACTCAGTTCTCTTGTGACCAGGTTTATTACAATCATAGCAAATAATTTTTTCTTGCTTCTTTCTTCACCCTTCTCTTCTTTCTTTTGGAATATCTGACTATTTCGAAAACCTATCCACTTTTTAACAAGAAGGACTAGATCATCGAGCTCTTCATCACTCAAAGTTTCACTTACTAATTCCTTCTTCAATTACCGATTTAAGAGCAATTTGACATTTAGAAGGCTCTTTTGATTCATCTTTGCCATTCCGTACTTTTTCCTTAGTTTCGGCATTGTTGAGCTCATATATCATTAAAGTTCCATAAAGTTCTTCCAATGGATATGAGTTTATGTCTTTGGTATTCTCTATCAATATCTTTAATGAGCTCCAATCTTTCGATAGTGACCTAAACATTTTACTTTTCCAATGGATATGAGTTTATGTCTTTGGTATTCTCTATCAATATCTTTAATGAGCTCCAAGCTTTCGATAGTGACCTAAACATTGTACGTACAAGCTCACCATTAGGAAATTTATGATCAAATTCTTTGTGGCCATTAACAATATCGGTGAAGCGAGTAATCATGTCCACAATAAGTTTACCTTGTTTCATGAAGAAATTTTCAAATTCTTTAACCAAAAGATTAATCTTGGTTCCTTTAGTTTACTAGTGCCAACATGACTAACTTCTAATGCATGCCAAATATCATATGCGAAATCGCATGTGCTACTACGATTAAATTCATTTCTAACTAAAGCACAATAAAGTAGATTTTTTGGCTCTAGAATTTAAGGATAATTTCCTTTTATCATCTTTGTCATACCCCTCTCTAGGTTTTGGAATGATTTGATTGGATTTGCTATCAACTTTAATAATCTTTGTAGGCACTTAAAGACCATATTCAATAACTTCCAATTATTAAAATCTATTAATTGAATGTAAATTATTATCCTAGATTTTCGATAATTATAATTGTGCCATCAAAGAAAGGAGGACGATTTGTAGAATGGCCCTCAAAATTTTGAAGATTGTGGTTAGCCATTACTCAAGATTGTGAAATCTTTAAAAAAATGAGCATCTTACTCTAATGCCAATCGATAGCCCAAGAATAACTAACCAAGAGGGGAGGTGAATTGACTATTTAAAACTTTTTTAAGAAATTAATTCAAATTTAAGCAAGTTCAAAATGAATAAACGTACAAGTACGAAAGCAATAAGTAAAAGGGAAGAGAGTGTGCAAACAATGTAATTGTGGAGTTTCGATCCCAAACAATGATCTATGTACTCTATTACCAATCTCTCTTTCACGAGCATGGTTTTTTCACTAAATTTAATTGATTTATGGTGCAATTAAAACACTTACAACGCTTCTCGTGACTTACAATTTGGAACTTCTCTCTTAATAAATGATATAATCAACTTAAGTACAAAGAGGTAAATAGGCTAACACTTTAATGTATAGCAATGAATGAAGTTCAAGTGTTAGGTGAGAAAAACTTTGATTAGAAAGATATTTTCAAAGGTTGATTCAAACAATTTTTTTTTTTTTTTAAATGAATGATTTGATAAAGATAAATAAGATGTAAGATCAATGTAATCTAGCTCAAGAATATCTTACTTAAATACTCTTAACAATGTTTTAATGAATGGAAAGTGATATGGTATTTACAGTAGTCAAAATGCCAAAAATTCTGACTAATCAGACAATCAATCCAGATGTCTGCATCTTTGTGCGTCAGAATTTAGAACAGTTAAAAAAGTCACCGTTGGATGAACTGGACGTCCGCTTGGACAATTTTTCCCAAATTTTTCTTTCTTGATTGTTTTGAAAAACGTAGGCTATTAGAGGACGTTTTCAAAGTAAGTGACACTGTAATGAGTTTGAATATCAAGTCAAAATAATTACCTTTTAAAAAATTATTTTTATGCAAGTGTTTTTCTGAAATAATTTTCTTGTGCATAAAAAATTATTCATTGAGCTTTTAATGATTCGATATTTGACTATTGAAGTTCTTTGTTGCGAGTGATTTGTCATGAATGCTCGGCTTCTATCCTGATTTTTATTGATCATCCAGTGCGAGTCTTTTGGTAGTGATTTTTTTGTCCTAAATTGATCAACTTTGCATCAATAGCTATGAAGACTCGAATTTAATTAATAGAAATAAAATTAATCTGTTTGTTACAATCATGACATGAAGTAAACCGTAAGTCAACAATGGGAATTTGGTAAATTTTGGTTTAAAATAGGACAATTTAGACATTTCAAATGAAAGGGTAGTAAAGACTTTTAATACATGATAAAATAGAATAAATATTGTTTTACCAAATATTATTGATTGTAAGCTATTTTACCAATAATTATTGTTGACCAGGCTTTTTTAGTTAACTCCCCACAATTAAAAGAATGTATAAGATTTTTATTTGTTAAGCATATTTAAGACAATTACTGTATCCTTCCACACATGGAGAATATGGTAGGGCTAATTATATTCACATCACATTTTTTATCTATTGCACCACATTTTAATTATATTTAAGGTCTTCTATCTTTAGTTATTTATATCACTTGTGTCTTGATTTAATTTTTTTCATCAATTCATATCGTCAACCATTAATTAATTACCACATCTACATTGATGATGATTTACTTTAATATACTATATTTGCATACCTTAAATTGAGAGAAAAAAAATTTATCAGACTTTTGCCTCGTTTTTTCTAAAAATATGATGAGAAAGTAAGTGTCCTTCAAAATGAACTTTTGGACAATAATCATTATTAGGGATGAAATATTGATTATAAGAATGCATCAAAAAATATTAGGAATAAAAAAGTGAAAAATCAGGTTTCGCACTGGATACCACTTCATAGTTCACAGATTACCAACTTAATTATTTTTAAGTTACCGAATGGTTGTTATTTATCCATTTTTAGTTTTGACCCTGTGTGCGGAATAATCAATCAAAAACAACAAGTAACTTTTAATTATTTTTAGATGATTACGCATACAAGTCCAACTATCCTATGTTTAAATACCGCATTAATAAGGAAAACAATAATAAACACCGATATGATGACAGAGAAACACCAACTGAGTAAAAACTTTGGGACCAAACCCGTTACCTCCACTATAGACAATACGAAGTTAGTTACAGTCAGATGTTATTTAGCCAACTCCACTAGACTTTCCGATCTGTTTCCTGCTAACTCCAAGGTCTGCTCCAAGATCTGCTCCACGATCTTTTGCAATTGTCTCTTCCAAGTAGAATTCCAAGAACCTGCTTCAAGGTCTTGTACTCTTCCTACGCTTGTAGTTCAACCTCTCTCAACCTCCAGTAGCATCTGAAGTTCAACTGAGAAAGTGTCTTCCTATGATCAATAGGAAGTAGTTGGTGTTTCAGATTCAATAGGTTTGATGTTTTTCCAAATATGTGGTTGTATGATCTCAAGAACAAAAGATGGAATCAATATATGAATAGGCTTTTGGATCTTCAAAGGATAATATGAATGTATTTAGAAAATAAGCACAATGAACAACCACCACCAATTTTCGTGCATAGGCTTGGGTATTTATAGGAAAGGGTAATTAGGTTGAATAGGCTGGAAAACATAATTCAAAATAACAAAATAGGTTTTCCTGATCGACTTGTCGCTCGAGCGAGGGCTCGACAACTAGAGAGCAATGTACTATCACTGGAGCGAAATTTCGACGACAGGCGGGCGATAGGCTTTCTATTTTTGTTGCTCGAGTACCAACTATGCGAGAAGCTAGCGAAAATGCAGCGCTGTGTTTCTCCTCTTTTTGTGCTCAAACCCTAGACCTCATAACCTAATTTATACAAACTGCACCCTAAGTACTTGACATTTACAACACATTACAAACTAGTCATTTTCTCCACAGAATTGTCAACACTAAAAACCTAACAAGCTCCTCCTTTGGTATTTTGTGACCATACTATACTATAAGTTAAGAAAACTAAATACAAAATCTAAACTACCCAAACTTCATCAAATTGATGTTCTTGCACTCCTTGTTAAATATGTTTCCTGAAATTCAAAACTCAAATACACAGTGTAAAAGCACATGAAACATGAAATAATAAAATCGTTAAACACATGATACCAACACTAGTTAGAATGAGACGTAACACTAATGTTAATCCAAACACCAACAAAAATATTAGCATCACACAAACATAAAAAATTCAAATAGCTAGGAAGATACGGTATAGAATGCAATGCAATAACAAAGCTCTCCTTATCAACCTACTTCACCTTCAAAAATTTTAAAAAGTTAAAATTTTCCCATTCATTTACTTTACTCTCCCCCTTTTTGTCACAAATGACGAAGGGACCGATAATTAAAAACTTTTAACATTAACATATTATAACTCAAAATGTTGTTATTAGCATCCATAAGTATAACAAATGTACAATAAACCTTCTCATATACTTAGTTCAAGTTAACATGAAGTAAATTGTATAAATGATCCATGTGTGTAAAGTGTTCTTTGTCAGTAGGACTCCAAACCTTAATTTTGTGAGAAAGGACATGCTAAACATCACTGACAATAAGTGTATTCCTACACTTATGGAAGTCAAACAATTTAAAGCACATTAGGACCTTTAAATAAAAGTTCTTTTTGTATTAATATTTTTTTCGCTGACATTGATCATATTTTATTTTTACATCTTTCAATATTTTAAGCTCATAATTATTTTTCAGATTTTAAGTGCAAACTCTTCTCCATTAAGCGGCTAAAATGACTCATGTAATGAACTTTAGGTCAGTTAGCCTAAGTCAGTTGACCATATACATCAGGTTATGAGAAACCTAGCAAGCTTAATTGCTCGAATCAAATAGACTTCGAAGAAGAACATAAGATACTGAGCTTTTTATTACCGAGGATAAACTTGAACTTAGGTCTAATAAATAAGATCAATTCATGTTCAAAGTCACCTTACTAACATGTGATTATCATCCCAAATTTCACACACGTGATTGAGTCTCATTAACAATATCATAGGATGTGCAGTGTAGATGATATACGAAGACACCTATACAAAGTACTTCATAATAATCTAAGTCAGTAATGAAAACTATGTTGCAGCCCATCGATTAGACCCATGCTTGATTACAACAAACAAATTCAAGTATATTTTATATTATGCTTGTAAAGAAAATTTCCAGCATTTTTTATTTTTCAATTTTCCATTTTTTGTTGTTTTTGTTTTAAAGCATGAATGCACCAAACATACAAAAAAATGTCAAACATAAAAAAAAAAAAAATGCATGAGTTTTCTACCTAGAACACAAATAAACAAATATGATGCATGTATAAATCAATGTCACATAATGATAAAGCACGAGCATGCACCAAAAATACCTAATCAGTTAGGTATGCAAATGCTCTTACCTTTAAGAGTACCGTGATCTATTTCAAAAAATTTTGGATCACTTTTCTTCACCCAACTTTCCTAGTTCTAGAAATAATTCTGGTAATCTGTGTCCATAACTTGGTTAGTTTACTTACCAGATTAATAAGAAAGTCAATCTGACCAACATAATCTTGATTCTTATTTCTATTTAAGTTACAGTTTCTATTTCTACTCAGGAAATGACGACACAAAGGCCTTATGTGTCCTAACTCATCACAATGAAAATAAATAGGGATAAACCTAGGACCAAATGTACGTGATCATTGATATATATTCCTAGGTTGATGTGTCCTACGCTGTCTAGTAGGCCTCTATCCTAAAATCACTTATTCTTAGGTTCAGGGTTAGACACATGTTTAAGCTGGTTAGTACAAAGGACACACGTAGTCTTGGACATACTAGTAACATTATGATCATTTTTATTATATCCTAGACCTCATTTATTACTAGCAGGCTTACCCATTCCTAGAATGTTATCTAGCTTTATAGAACCACTAGAAAAGGCAAGAAGTTGAGGGAATGCTCTAAGTCGCTCAAAAGATTTTTAACATGGACTTCTAAAATTTTCTTTTCAAATGTGAGCTTATTAGCTCTCATAGAGGTCTTCTCAAGCACACTAGTGAGATTCCTCTCACTCAAGATAGAGGTAGATTTTTGAATGTACGCTATGAGTTTCTCGTTTTCCAACTCAAGTTCCGTAACTCTCTACTTAAGGCTTTATATTTTGTTATAATCTTAATGCTCTTCTCATAGATTCTATCATAAGCCTCATGAATATCTTCCTCACTATCAGAATCTTCTTTTGAATTCTCTCTACTACTTATGCTCTCAGCCTTCTCACTCTTCTTATCAGATCCATTCTTAATTCACGTAGTAAAGACAATATATTTTCCACTTTCCTCACAAGTTAATTTCTCACTCTGATTGTCCGAGTTAAACTTGTCATCGTGAGAGTAGCATTCATAACCTTATCTGGATTTTTCCTACTTCTAGGGTACTTACTCCTAACGTGTCCAAAACCTCTACAATCATAACACCTCACAGTTTTAGAACTCTTTCTAGATCTACTAGAACCATTTCTATGCTTCTCCTGAGATTTTTGTTTATTCCTAAACATTTTTCAGAATTTTTTAGCAAGGTTAGCTAACTTATCTTCATTAGGAGAATCTGAATTGGTAGAGTTAGAATCATCATCTCTAATGATGTTCAAGGCAATTCGCTTCTCAATCTTATGTTTACCTAATATAAGTTCATAAGTCTGGGGAGATCCAACCAACTCTTTAATCTTAATGAAATCTAAGTCCCTACTGTCCTCTGTAGCCGTGGCTTTAGGTCTAAACCTTTCTAGTAGAGATCTAAGAATTTTTCTGACTATCTTAGGCTCCGAAATTCTCTCACCTAGGTTTAAACTAAAAATTACTATGTCATTTAAGCTCGCATAAGAATCATCAAAAGTTTCATCTTCCTTCATCTGAATTTCTTCAAACCTAGTGGTTAAATATGCAATATAAAGTTCTTAACCGCCTGAGTTCCCTCATGTGGGTTAAGGAACGAATTTAGGCTCTGATGAAAAATCGGGTTTCTCACTGGTTACTACTTTACAGTTCACAGATTACCAACTTAATGGTTTTTATTTTACCGTCAGGTTGTTACTTATCCATTTTTAGTTTTGACCCTATGTGCGGAATAATCAATCAAAAGTAACAAGTTACTTTTAATTGTTTCTAGATGATTAAGCATACAAGTCTAATTATCCTATGTTTAAATACCGCAGTAATAAGGAAAGCAATAATAAACACCGATATGATGACGGAGAAACCCCAACTGGGTAAAAATTCTGAGACCAAGCTCGTTACCTCCACTATAGACAATATGAAGTTAGTTACAGACTTCCCGATCTATTTCCTGCTAACTCCAAGACTTTCTCCAAGATCTACTCCACGATCTAATGCAATTGTCTCTTCCAAGTGGAATTCCAAGACCTACTCCAAGGCCTTGTGCTCTTCCTATGATTGTAGTCCGACCTCTCTCAATCTCTAGCAGCATCTAAAGTTCTGAGAAAGTACCTTCCTATGATTAATAGGAAGTAGATGGTGTTTCGGATTTAATAAGTTTGATATTTTTCCAAATATGTGGTTGTATGATCTCAAGAAGAAAATATGGAATCAATGTATGAATAAGCTCTTGGATCTTCAAAGATAATATGAATGTGTTTAGAGAATAAGCATAATGAACAACCACCACAAATTTTCGTGCATAGGCTCGAGTATTTATATGAGAGGGTAATAAGGTTGAATGGGCAGGGAAAAATAATTCAAAATAGCAAAATAAGATTTTTCGGATCGACATATCACTCGAGTGAGGACTCGCGATAGGTGCGTCGCTCGAGCACCGTATTTCTCCTCTTTTCATGCTCAAACCCTAGAGCTTATAACCCAATTTATAAAAATTGCACCCTAGGTACTTGACTTTTACAACACGTTACAAATTAGTCATTTTGTCCACAGAATTGCCAACACTGAAAACCTCACAAAAAGATTATAATGAGCAAATATTAAAGATCTTAATTAAATTTTATTATGTGGATTAAATTGTATTAATCGATTTCTCTCACCATCAATTTGCCGCAAATTGAATTAAGTTCATTTTGGCCCTCTAAAAAATACATGTATGAACATTAGCACAAAAATATCTTTAAACATTTGAGAATTAATTTCTCATCAATTTTGGTAAATATATGACATAAGATGTTTTACATAAATATTCAGAAAGGACAATATTTTATATTGTTAAAATTTAGATAGAAAACTTTGTGAAACATTCCCTTCTCAGGATTCAAAGAGAATAAAATTTTATAATTGCAGTTGAAGTCCTCTGCCATCACAGATTCTATGAATTTTGTACCACACCACTGTTATTCCATCTTTACAGTTGAGCAATTGTGCATCCCTTCTACCCATGGTGGCCTCACAAATCTCAGAAGTAGCTGCATTCTACTTTAATTTGATGCAGAAGCAATTATGTAATTAATGAACAAGCCTAAAAACATATTAAATTTGAGAATACTAGGAAGTTTAGAAATTCACGAATCCTTTGATTTGTAATTGAATATGAATTAAATTTATTTTTATGAACGAAGTTTTTGATTTCATAGGATATTTAAATTAAATTCAGAAAATTTTGAAACATCAAAGTTCTA
>CAIGRP010023303.1:0-18478 GCA_903798385.1 Fraxinus cuspidata | reverse complement strand
TCTTTACAGTATAACATAATCTCCTTCTTATCCATTTCTTCAATAATATTTTCATATACATATCCATCTCTTATTAATCCTATTATGAGTTTATCCATAATTTCTTCTTTTATTTTCGAGGCAAATCTTTGATTATAATTAATCTTATTATTTTTAATTTTTTAGGAATAGGTTCTATGAATATATAACTTCTATGTTCCTCTATCAACTTATAATACCAATCTATTTTAATTATTTCCANATAGGTTCTATGAATATATAACTTCTATGTTCCTCTATCAACTTATAATACCAATCTATTTTAATTATTTCCATGATCTCTATGGCTTTGATACCAACTGGTGGGGGGCTACTATGAGCGAACAAATATCTATAAACTAAAAATCTTTAAAAATTAAACTTATTCTATTATTTATTACAAGTATATAAAATTTTTATCTTAACCTAAATTTTAGTTTCTTATATTCTCGTAGTAATCTATTCTTAATATGTCTTCTTATTTATAAAGTTTTAAGTAAATATTCAAAATCTAATAATGTTTGAGAATTTATAATATCAAGATCTGTTATTATATCTATATTTGGGCTAAAAGGTATATCATATTTTAAAATATTATTTTTCATTTTTTTCAATTTGTCTATAATATCCTGTATATCTTTTATTATTATAGATCTTACTATTCCTTTAGCAAAATTTTCTATCATATTTTCTTTAAAATATTTTAATATCTTTTGAGATGCATTTAATTGTTCTCGATATCCAATCTTATTAAATTCATTTTCAAATTCAACTTCTTTTTGTTTTTTTCATAATTTTCTTAATTTTATATGGTCCTCTTTTAAATCTGGATTTTTTATTAGTAATTTTTTCTTTGGCTTTCTAATATACTATTTTTAGATTAATTAACTTTTGTATAGTATTAAATTTATTAAAGATTTTGAATCCATAAATTTTTAGGGGCTTAATTAATGTATTTATATTCTTATAGTGACTATGATTGCAAATTCTATCTAAAAGGGTATTTTTGAAAATTTATTATTCTGTAACAATTCTGTAAATAATATTTCTGTACTTATAGTTTTATCCATTTATATTACTATTGACTGATTGACATCTGCTGCCACCCACCAAACAACTATTAGCTTCCATATATTAATAATTTATATGAAGTTTACATATTAGGCTTTGTTCAAAAGTTTCATGGAGAATAGATTTTGTACTAGTAAATTTTTTTTTTTGAAGAACACATGATTAAAAAATATAATTGTTTTTGAATGTACGTGTAAAATTATTTTAATGGAAGAATATGCGATCAAAAATGAGTTCGAGATAAATGGGAAAGTGAGTTTTTGAAAAATAAGACTTGTAGATCATAACTTATTAAGCCTCTGTTTGAGCCTCATTTTATTTTTTTAAAACTCATTTTCAATTACATATCGTCTCAATAATTTTACATGTAAACTAAGTTTTTATTTTTATTTTTTAATCACAGTCTTCAAAAATTCAATATTACAAGACTTGTTCTCCCGATAAATCTCAATCAAACTCCAAATTTATAATTATATGAGTATAATGTTATGGCATTTAATTTTTATTTATTTTATTGAAATTTAGTGTCCAAAATGTGTTGATAAGTATGCATACATGTTGAATAAAGTTAATTAGGAGAACAGTCATGCTACATTGCCCACCTCATTGACAGACAAGTAGACATAATATCTTGTGATATTATATCATTGGGCTGTTTTAAATATGATCATAATTTTCATTCATCTATTCATTTGTCAATAAGGATATTAAAAATCATCTGGCAAAGCAGAATATTTCTTAGCAGAAATTTGTTGTATTGAATCAGGTCTTCACCTTTATTTTGACTTAATAAGTTTTGATGTGCATGATAGATTAAAATTTATTACGGTGTATTATCACTTCAACATTATCATGTGAAATTAACTAAATCGACATATGTTCAATTTAGTTTTCTCCTCTATATAACAAATTATATCAACTAAAAATACATGTAAATTGAAGATAATTATTTTGTCAAATATAATTTTCAGATTACGTATTTAACTAACTAAAATAATTTTTTTAGATAGTCAAATTTTTCGGATAACCCCTTCTTAGCATAAAATCCCCATTTTACCCTTCTATTAGCTGTAAAGACGATTATATTTGTTCTTTTAATTACTTTTCTATTACTTTTAATTAATTTAAAGTTTTTAATTGTTTATCTTTTTGTACAAATTGATTTTATCTTAATCATATTTTTGTGAAGTTCTTGTTAAAAAATGAAGTAAAATGGATTTCAATAAGAAAAAAAAAAAGAACTAAATGGAAATCTACACTACAAATATTTTATTTCAATTTTTCACATATTTAATGTTATGATAATATTACTTTAAACTTTTAATATTAATATAGAATAAACTTCAAGAGTATAAAAAACTAAAAAATCAAAGAATATTAATGAATTTTCAGTTAACTTTATTAAACTATTGTAAAATATTTATGTGAATTGATTTGTTAAGCCCCGTTTGATATCCATTATTTTAAGAAAATTGAGTTTTAAATAGTGATTGTTTGGAGAATAGTTGGTTAAAAGTGAAAAAATATTTTAGATTTACGTGAAAAATATTTTATTATATAAATGCATGATAAAAATAAGTATGAGAATAAAAGAGTTTTGAAATAATGATCGTCAGATGCCAATTATTTACAACCATATTTGCAAAAAATAAAAAAAAATAAAAAGAAAATGACATTTTATAATTTTGAAATTTTATAACAATATTTATATTGGTATTTTTGACTAAAGTTATCTCATCTAAATCAAAAGTATGAAAAAATATATCTTGATAGATAATAAGAAGAACAAAAATATAATTTTAAGACGCACAAAAATGTTAATAGTAAAATAATAATTTCAAAATAGTATAGTAAAATAAAATAGAAATATATATTGGGGTTTAGGGTTTAAGCACGGGAAAGCCACCGCACCTCTCCTCGCCACTCTGTTTGTTGTTTATTCATGGCTACTCACCACGAAGAAGAAGAAAATTTGGACGAACAGAAGCTACACGACACTGAGGACGATGACGGCGAAGAAGAAGAAGAAGACCAGAACTGGGACGACTGGAAAACAGACGGTGAAGAAGAAGAAGAGCTAGAAGGCTCAAAGGAACAGTTTTTCTGTCTTTTCTGTGACTCCGTGTTCTGTTCGTGCGGTCCTCTCTTTGAGCATTGCGCTTCAGCTCACCACTTTGATTTCAACGCGATTAAGAAAACCCATAATTTGGATTTCTATAGATGCATAAAGCTCATTAACTACGTTAGGTATCAGGTATGTGTATGTAATCCTTTATTATTTGAATTCTTCTTGATTTTGTTATAAATTCGTTACTTTATGTTGTAAGATCTGCAATGTTATTGATATGCGTGAGTAGTGCTTTGAGGCTTGAGCTTGTGGCTTTATTGATTATTTCGTAGTCTTACTAAAAGCAACGTTTTGTGTTAGTTGGGTAACCTTGGGCTTTCAGGTTTACCTTGCTCTGGTTCTCATGAAAACTACTGCTTAAAGTAGAGTTTTTGTTTCTCTTGTATATTTCAAGTCAGGCGATATCTTTTGTGTGTAACGGTTGATGATGTTTCAAATTTTGTATCCTGGTATACTATAGAAAATCTAAAACAAGAAGAAGAAAAAAAAAAAGAAAAAGAAAGGAAGAGTGGAATCTCAGTTGCATTCGCGAAAGTCATATATTGCTCGGCTTCTGTTAATGGTGCTGCTTGAGCTGAGTCATTTATTTGTCTGCAATATATTGTCCTCAAAGTTTCTACCTGCTGGTACGACCTTGTATTTAGGGGGAGTTATTTCCCAGACAGTTTTTTATTCTTGTATGACATGTTACAATGCTAGTGTGCAGTGCCTTATTCTAGTGATTGGGAGCTGGGTTCTATATCTAAGCTGATAGTTGATTTGGCACAAGACTCACTCATGTACACATGCATACATACACACAAACGTGCTTTGTATATGCTTATACAACCCAATATTTTCCAGAGGAAAAAATGACAGAAGGCTAACAAACAGGCCTACAGGCAATATAAATTCAGGGTTTCAGGAAACAAGAATAAAATCAAGCATTGATAGAAATTATCTTTGATTATATTTATTTTCACATTTGTTTTGAATTTTAATTAGCGCTTCATTTTATTACAATGGCATTTTTCTGATCTGATTCGAATATACCTCCGTCGAAGTAGTGGCTTATTAATGTTTCTTGCTTTCTTTTATATTTATCAGGTGGCAGAGAATAGATGTTGGAGTTGTGGGATGACCTGTCAGTCCAAGGTAGATCTACAGAACCACTTACATGAGGTGGTCAATTTTGAGAATAGCACGCTTCAATCGGATGATGATAAGTATCTCAAACCTATTTTGCAAGATGATGCACTCCTGTATAGTTTTGCCGAAGATGAAGAAGATGCGGATGGAGATGATATGTCAATTGACCCAAAAGAACTGGTAAATTTGAATCAGTTTGAACAGATCAGTACCGACAATGAGAGTTGTTCAGAAAGACATCCATGTCAACTTCCAACTCCTTGTGAAAATGGGGGGAAGGACGTAGCATCCGCTGCTGACAGTGGTATAAAGGCTGGTGTGGAAGATGCTGTTTCTTTCTTCAGAAATGATGAAGATGTGCAGTTTAATGTTTCTTCTCCAAAAATTGTAGCAAATCAAATCAGAAACATAAATAAGAGCTATTTCGGCGCGTACAGTTCTTTTGGAATCCACAGAGAAATGATCAGTGACAAGGTATTGAACTTGGTGTTCTAGTTGGAGGTCAACCATAATTTATCTCCAAGAAATTGAAGGGAACCATGGATATGTTTATATATAATAAAGTGTATTTTCAGTTGCTTATTGTAATAATTTGTAATTTATTCAATAGACTTTCAAGCAAACTATTCTGGTTATGCAGGTGAGAACTGATGCTTACCAGCAAGCTATTTTGGAGAATCCTTCTTTGCTAAGAGGTGCAGTTGTTATGGATGTAGGTTGTGGGACTGGCATCCTAAGGTATGGAATAAATTTTGATTTTATTTTGGTGTTTCATATGAAGTGATCAATTACAATTGAGATTCCTTCTGAATTTAATTATTTATTGGGTGAGAAGAGCCAAGTTATCTGCAGATGTGTCTGTCTACCAAAGCTTGTATTGAAATTTGAACCAAAGTTCCCTTAGTACTGATGATCTGTCTCTGTATGGTTCCACCTGAACTGAGACTGGCTTAATTGAAGAATAAAGGATAATGTCAAACTGAATTGTTGGCAACGCTGCCATGCTCAAGCAACTTTTGTCCTACTTTTTTCATTCCATTAATGACGAAGATTGTTTTCAACATCTTCTATTATGAAAAGGCATCTATGCTTCGTACCTCTAATTAGTTTGATAAACATATGCATACGAGTTAACCACGAGTTATTCATGAATAAAAAGCCATCTATGATTTATTGAAATTCATAGCCGGTTTTAATTTTAGTAATCTGAATGCTGTTTGTAGGTTGTGTTATGAGCTTTTGTTTTACTAGTCTTTTTGCAGCACAAGGAGGAGCATCGAGGGTTATTGCAGTTGAAGCCAGCGAGAAGATGGCTGCAGTGGCAACCCAGGTTTACTGATTTTTATCTGCGTACTTTCTTTTTTGCTCAGTTGAGTTGTCTGCTTTATGTGGTTCTGTTAAGTGGGTTACTTTTTTAAATCATTTTTTGGATTTGTGCAGATTGCAAAAGATAATGGCTTTCTGCAGAGTGGATTTCCCAGAAGTAGTGGGCAACACGATGGAGTAATTGAAGTGGTTCAAGGCATGGTTGAGGATCTTGACAATGCAACGCACATCCAACCTCACAGTGTTGATGTGTTACTGAGTGAATGGATGGGCTACTGCCTTCTCTACGAGTCAATGCTCAGTTCTGTGTTACTTGCTCGAGATCGATGGTTGAAGCCTGGAGGTGCAATTCTCCCAGACACAGCTACTATGGTGAAAAAAGCTTTTCCTTTTCAGCTGTTGTACTTGACATCTTTTGTCGACAAAGATAATGATTTTACCTAACTTTCAATTTACAGTTTGTTGCAGGATTTGGAAAAGGAGGTACCAGTATCCCATTTTGGGAAAATGTATATAGTTTCAATATGTCGTGTATTGGCTTGGAAGAAGTTGAGGATGCTGCTCGGAATCCTATTGTTGACGTCATTGACAGTTGTGATATCGTCACTCCTACCCAAGTTCTTCAGGTACGTATTTTGATTTACTTCAATCATTTTGATGAATAAGCCTGTAACTTTTTCATATGACAGCGGCCAAGTTTCATCAGTCATAGTGCTCCAGCACGTTTCCTATTTGAGATGGTGATTTTGGGATGTAGAAAAGATCAACGGGGTTTTATGACTTCTGGGACAGGAGGCTTACCTCATGTTTACTACATAAACTTTTACTATGATGCAAACTTAGTTTTTGTCTCCAATGCTTTTAGATCGTTCTACTGCAAATTTATACGATGGTTGATCAACTGCCCGCTCAATCAAAGTTCCAAGTCTAACTAATTTCTCTCTTTCTTCAGACCTTCGACCTGGTGACGATGCGATCTGACCAGATGGACTTTACAGCAAAAGTCGAACTGGAACCAAAGTCGGTCACTCCCACGAACCCCACAGGGTCAAAACCGGAAATCACTTGGTGTCATGGATTAGTCTTGTGGTTTGAGACTGGATTTACTGAAAGGTTTTGTAGTGAAATGCCAACCAATTTATCCACATCGCCGTACAATCCCAAAACTCACTGGTCCCAAACTATCCTCACATTTCGAGAACCAATTGCAATGTCATCAGCGAAGGTTACTAGTGAAAAACCAGCCGCAGTTGGTACCAATGCTTGCCCTGCTGTGAGCGTGCAATCTCGCATCAGTATTGTCCGAGCTGTTCAGCATCGCAGCATTGACATTTCAATGGAGCTCACGGGGATAGGACCTGATGGTCGAAAACGTAGTTGGCCGGCACAATTGTTCACTCTCAATTAATGGTACTGGTCTGAAATAAGTAGTCTGTTTTGTATTCACCCTCAACTCAAAAGAAGTTGATATTCTGAGGATTATGTAATTGTTTTTGGTGGATTATTTTTGCTTCCTTTTTGTGCTTGGAGCTATTCGGAATTTTCTGATTCCTTCATTGTGCTTTAAATCAACAGGGGTATCCAAGTCATTTTATTAGTCTGGAAAAGGACTTCATGAATAAATTGCAGTGAAAATGCCAGCGCCAATATTATTATTAGAGACAAGGCGATACATCACGTATCCGCTGCAATCCATATCTGAGGCGATGGCATTTATTGCAAGCCTTGCCTCGATTAAGTTGCATAAAATATAATGCGTAGAATGATTGATGTGATAGCTCTATAATGATGATACACAATTAGATTCCAACTTTTCAGCCTGTCAAATCACATGTTTATAATGGATATGAATTGACACAATCGAACGTGATAAATGAGCCGTTAAGATAAGATAACACATCAAACGACCTTCATCTACTTGCCCCCTCATATAAATACCGTCCCTTTTCATTTAGAAGAGACTTTTGGAAATTCTTGCACAGTAAGTCCAACAAAGAAAAAAAAAAAAAAAGAAAAAGGAAAAAACTCAGACGAACATTTTCCATTCACTGTATCTCTTCCACACTGAATACGCTAGTTTCTCTCCCACATCCAAAAGGTCAAGGACTGAAGAATAAAGCTACTTGAACAGGGCCACGTAGGGCCCAGTTCAAGTAGCACGGCTCAGGATTGAAATGTCAAATTAGGATCCAATAAACTAACACAACTAAAACATCCTTTTCACTCTTTGCACGTTAACAAGGGGAGAATACATTTTAAATAATGATTTGAAAGGAAATATGTGGTTAAAAAATAAATAAAAATTTTGAATTTACGTGTAATATTATTTTATTGAAAAATATGTAAGTTGAAAATAAGTTTTAAAAAAATAAATTTTTGTAAGAACCTGAATCAAACATGGTCTAAAAATCGGTAGATTTGTTTCTACATTCTTGTAACGGTCATTGATATTATTTTATCGAATTTTTTAACAAGTAGTCAACTCCGATAGAGGGTGGAGTCTTGAAAAATCAAAGGTTCAACCATCATATATTTTGTCATATTTTTATTTATTTATTTATTTTGCGTCCCACTCTTATCTCTATCTTTTATTAATTTGCATTCGATGGTTTCTTTGAAAAAAATTTATTGGAAAGGCGAAAAAATAAGGGTATGTTCTCTTTGCCATTTTCTGTTTTTGATTTTCCAAAACAGTAAAAAAACGTTCTTTTTTCCGTTTTTGAAAACGCGTTTTCGAAAACAAGTTAAAATGTATAAAGAAATCCCAATGCGACAAATTTTTCGTTTTAAGTGTTTTCAGTTATAATCAAGTCAAAATTTTCAAAACTCGTTTTGGGTGTTTTCAAAACAATTTTTCAAAATGTCAAAAAGAACACATTTTTAACAATCTCAAAATGAACACTCAAAATACAAAACTCAAAATGGACATTCAAAACACAAAACTCAAAATGAATTCAAAACACAAAACTGAAATACAAAGAGAACAACCCCTAAATTATTTGCCCCTAATATTTTAACTTAAGCTAAAAATAGTGACAAATACAAAATTACGACAAAATATTTACCTCGATTTCACAGTAATTAAATAGAATAATTGAACGCAATCATTAAAAATGAAATAGGCTAATTGATTAAAAGTTAAATGATAAAACTTACATATAAATAAAATGAATTAAGAACCATAAATTTTAGATCTACGATATAATTACATTATCGTACGAATGTGGAGTTTGAGAAATAATAAAATATATATTTAAAATTAATTATCGACTTTAGGTAAATTTTTGAATTTTGAGAACTTTTCCATTTCCTAAATTATCTGGTCAACGTTTGGCCAAGCCAACCAGTTGAGACATTTCTTTTTGGAAAATGAAATAATAATAAAGGAAATATGCTATGAATAATAATCTAAAATCTCACTTTCCTGAATGGGAAGAAGAAATTAGCGGCCTCCCTCTGCGATAATAATCTAGGGTTTGTTCTATTTCTCTGTCTACATCTGTGACTATAATCAGGTATCTTATTACATTTACAGAATTGTAACTTATTACTGTTGATTTCTCACCCATTTGATTGTTGTTAATGATTTTATTCGAACTCGATTTGATTGTTGTGCATGATTTAATTTCAACCTCGATCTAAGATCCCGTTCAGCCTGGCAGCTATTCTATACTTGTAGCTTCTTATAATTTATTTTTATTTCCAAATTTGTTGTTCCTTAGGCAACAGCTCTCTCTTGAATTTTAGTGTGGTTGTTTATGGTTATTCTCCTTGCCTTTAGAACCGGCTAATTTGATGTTTACTTTTCATATTCTATATTATGCTAATAAGTCGGTATACAACTATAAATTAAATATCTGGCATGGTTTTATATAACAGTATATTTATTGGCCTACTTTTGTTTGGCTTGGCTTTTTAGGAAACAGAACCGGAGTTGATATAGCTTATTTTTGGTTGATAACTGCAGTTTTAGAGATTTGGGGTAATTTATCAGATTTGGTGAGTGCCAATGGCATGGTTTAGAGCTGGTTCCAGTGTGGCAAAGTTGGCTATTAGGCGAACTCTTTCGCAAAGCAGTTCGTATGTGACGAGAACAAGGGTCGCTCGTGCTCAAAACCAACAGCTTCATACAACAGTTTTTAAGTCAAAGGCACAATCTGCACCTGTTCCACATCCCGTTCCACTCTCCAGGTTGACTGATAGCTTTTTAGATGGGACAAGCAGTGTTTATCTTGAGGAGCTCCAGAGGGCTTGGGAGAAAGATCCTAATAGCGTGGATGAATCTTGGGACAATTTCTTTAGGAATTTTGTTGGCCAGGCCACCACCTCGCCTGGAATATCTGGCCAAACGATCCAAGAGAGCATGCGGCTGTTGTTGCTTGTGAGAGCTTACCAGGTTTATGGTCACATGAAAGCCAAGTTGGACCCATTAGATTTGGAACAGCGGCCTATTCCTGATGATCTAGACCCTGCCCTTTATGGGTTTACAGAAGCTGATCTCGACAGAGAATTTTTTGTTGGTGTTTGGAGAATATCTGGGTTTTTGTCTGAGAATCGTCCTGTGCAAACCTTGAGAGCCATATTGACTAGGTTAGAACAGGCTTATTGTGGAAGTATTGGTTATGAGTATATGCATATTGCTGATCGTGAAAAGTGTAATTGGCTAAGAGACAAGATTGAGACTCCGACACCAACACAATACAATCGTCAGCGACGTGAGGTTATCCTTGACAGGCTTATATGGAGCACCCAGTTTGAGAACTTCTTGGCAACGAAATGGACTGCAGCAAAGAGGTTTGGGCTAGAAGGATGTGAGACATTGATTCCTGGCATGAAGGAGATGTTTGATAGATCAGCAGATCTTGGGGTGGAGAGCATTGTCATCGGAATGTCGCATAGAGGCAGACTAAATGTTCTGGGTAATGTCGTTCGGAAACCACTGCGACAGATCTTTAGTGAATTTAGCGGTGGTACAAAACCTGTGGATGAGGTTGGCCTCTACACTGGAACTGGAGATGTAAAATATCATTTGGGAACATCTTATGACAGGCCAACAAGGGGTGGGAAGAGAATTCACTTGTCTTTGGTTGCAAATCCAAGTCACTTGGAAGCTGTGGACCCTGTCGTGGTTGGGAAAACTAGAGCCAAACAATACTACTCCAATGATGTGGATAGAACGAAGAATATGGGTATTTTAATTCATGGAGATGGTAGTTTTGCTGGACAAGGTGTTGTCTATGAGACCTTGCATCTTAGTGCTCTTCCAAATTACACTACTGGTGGGACCATTCACATTGTGGTAAACAATCAAGTGGCATTCACTACTGACCCAAGATCGGGAAGATCCTCACAGTATTGTACAGATGTTGCCAAAGCTCTGAGTGCTCCAATCTTCCATGTCAATGGTGATGATGTAGAGGCAGTTGTTCACGCCTGTGAACTTGCAGCAGAGTGGCGTCAAACTTTCCATACTGATGTTGTAGTAGATATTGTATGCTATCGTCGATTTGGGCACAATGAGATTGACGAGCCATCCTTCACACAGCCTAAAATGTACAAGGTTAGTAATGTTTATTTTCCTGTTTGACTTTTGATAAAATCATCAGTTTTAAGGACATTGGCCGTCATTGTTAGCTTAATTGGAACTCTTTCTGCCCAAAATTAATTTTCTTTCTCACTGATGCTAGATATTTAAGAGTATCATTCCTTTTGCTGGTCTTTAGAAGTCTCACTTCGCCTCTGGGTGGAAATTAACTTTCTTTCTCACTGATGCTAGATATTTGAAAGTATAATTCTTTTGCCAGTCTTTAGAAGTCTCACTTTGCCTCTGGGTGGAAATTAACTTTCTTTCTCATTGGTGCTATATATTTAAATGTATCTTTCCTTTTACGGATCTGTAGAAGTTTCACTTTGCCTCTGGATGGATTTTGTAGATCATCCGAAATCATCCGTCAGCACTTAAGATCTACCAAAAGAAACTGTTAGAATCTGGCCAGGTTTCGAAAGAAGATGTTGATAAGATAAACAGCAAGGTCCTATCAATTCTTAATGAAGAATTTCTGGCCAGCAAAGATTATGTCCCTCAAAGAAGGGACTGGCTTTCAGCTTACTGGATGGGTTTCAAGTCTCCTGAACAACTTTCACGTATTCGTAACACTGGGTAATATTATGTTCATCAATCTGTTTTATATTATCTCTTTTTTATCAATGAGTTTCGGGGCTGTAAACTTTTCTATTCTGCAGTGTCAAACCAGAGATCTTGAAGAATGTTGGAAAGGCTATTACAACCTTACCTGAAAATTTTAAACCTCACAGAGCAGTAAAGAGGATTTTTGACGATCGCTCAAAGATGATAGAGACAGGGGAGGGTATTGACTGGGCAGTGGGAGAAGCGCTTGCTTTTGCAACATTGCTTGTAGAGGGGAATCATGTGAGGGTGAGCGGGCAGGATGTGGAGCGAGGCACTTTCAGTCATAGACATGCTGTTCTACATGACCAGGAAACAGGGGACCAGTACTGTCCCTTGGATCATGTTATGATGAACCAAAATGAAGAGATGTTTACTGTAAGCAACAGGTAAGTTGTGGTACCATATCTTTCTATATATATATATAATTTGGCCATATTGCTTTCCTTTTATGTCCTGGCAGACCTTTTCGTGTCAACTTGACAAGTTTTGTGGAATATGTTTTATGTTGGTCATATAAGCTTGGAAAGTTGGAAAGCCCTTCTAATCATGATTGAATTTACAATATTGTCACATGTTTAATATATATTATCATGAAATTTCACTTTGAAAAATTGTCCTGATGGCAGTAAGAAAAGTCAAACAGGACATTCTTTTTGAAATGGAGGAAATTTTGATTAAATTGCATTGTTTCTGGAATTATTATTTTTTGGATATGCATACAAGTATCCACTCTTCAGCATAACAAGTTTTGTGGTGGAGAAAACCAGTCAAAAGGTTCCAGTATTGATGCTTCATATTATTAATATCCTCTGTTTCAATACTTCGTGTAAGGATCTATGTTTGCACTTTGATTTTAACTTCATCTAGGATAATGAGGAACCATTAATGGTACTCATTTCAAAAGCAACAAGGCTTTTTAGAACTATTGAAGTCTGCCTGGTTTGAGGTGGATAATTTCATTGAATACTGATAGTAATCGGACTTCTACAGGAGTGTATCATGGATAGATATATCTATTTACCTGATTTATATGCTGATGCTTTTAGTCCATTGGTGCATCTAGGATTTTGCATTATAATATCTACGAAGTTATAACCTCGCGAGATGCATTTTTACCCTAGCTCAACTCACTGAATTGAAACAAAAACCAATTATTAACTATAAAGAAATTTTTTCCAAACGTAGTTCATAGAAATCCTTTCATGTTTTGACATTATGTTTTTTTATTCCTGAAGTTTTAATGTCTGATTGCTTCATGTTTGACGTTTTTGTATGCATTACCCATGGTATCTTATTGAGGACTTTGTTTTTATTTTTCCCACTATTCATAAAAGAATTGTAAAAAGAAATATTGAAAGTCACATTAATTTGATTTGAAGTAATGGTGACCTCGTGTTGGCTGCTTTTTATAAATCCTATTATTCCATGGAGGATGTGATTGATTATAGCATTTGTTAATTGTTTTATCTCTTGTAATACATTGGAAAGGATGCTACCTAACACATGAAATTTCAATTACAACGCTATTTTTAGGATGGTTGTCAAGATTTTTATCATAACCAGATGATATGTGCTACTTATTTTGCCTAATGATTATATTTTTTCTTCACGACGTTATTAGTTTTTTGTGTGCCATTATTCTGGTAGAGCCATTTGCCTTATGTTCTGGAAGAGTGACTATATTTGTTCCTCCTGTGTGACACAGGATTGATCGAATGCTTTGTACTCACTACCCTGCACTCCATAATATTCTTACTTTCTAAAATTAAATCAATCTTTTTGCTCTTTAGTTATCTGATTGAAAGTCAGTCCTTCCCCGATATATGCACTATTACCTTGACACTGCCTAGCATTTGAGTTCCTTCACATGTAATTCAAACGCTTAGCAAATTTTGTGTAGATTCTGGGTAATTTGTTTAATGTTTTCATTTTCGCCTGCCAGCTCTCTTTCAGAGTTTGGAGTTTTGGGATTTGAATTAGGTTATTCCATGGAAAACCCAAACTCTCTGGTATTGTGGGAAGCCCAATTTGGTGATTTTGCCAATGGTGCTCAGGTGATATTTGATCAATTTCTCAGTAGTGGGGAGTCAAAATGGTTGCGGCAGACTGGATTAGTTGTTCTTCTACCTCATGGTTATGACGGCCAAGGCCCTGAACACTCGAGTGCACGTTTGGAACGTTTCCTCCAGGTGTTACTCTTTTTCTTTTTGGTTATGAAACAATTACATGTGTACCCATTTTTTGTTTTTCTCTGGGTTTTAATTGTTTACTTTTGGACTACTTATACATTTATTTGAAGCATACACATCCTGATCATCATATTTTCAGCCACATCGCAAGTTTGTTGTTTCTGACGTTAGTTCGCTTCAATTGGTTGCTTATGCAAGGAATTCAATTTAACCCAAAATTATAAATTTTGATTTCAGATGAGTGATGACAATCAATATATTATCCCTGAGATGGATCCTACCCTTAGGACACAAATACAGGAGTGCAATTGGCAGGTGGTGAATGTCACAACTCCTGCAAATTATTTCCATGTTTTGCGGCGTCAAGTAAGTAGAACTAACTGGGCAAATATTTGTGCTCTTATATAGGTTTTCTTGATTTTCTTATCTTTCACATCTTTATGCCTTAGATACACAGGAAATTCCGCAAGCCTCTCATTGTGATGTCACCAAAGAACTTGCTTCGTCACAAGGACTGCAAGTCTAATTTATCCGAGTTTGATGATGTTCAAGGCCATCCAGGATTTGACAAACAAGGGACCAGATTTAAACGCCTGATAAAGGACCAAAATGATCACTCAGATCTTGAAGAGGGAATTAGACGTCTGATTCTTTGCTCAGGAAAGGTGGGAAAAACTATTCTTGCTTTTCCCGTGTCTATTCTTCCATTTTTTCCCACTAATCTTAATTATTTCTTTTTTCCCGTCTGGGTACATCATTGTACAAAATCTTATGTACATAGCATTTTTGCTTGCTGTGCAGTTTTATTACGAGCTCGATGAGGAGAGGAAGAAAACCAATGGAAAGGACATTGCAATTTGTAGGGTAGAGCAGCTTTGCCCCTTCCCTTATGACCTCGTCCAGCGTGAACTTAAGCGATATCCAAGTATGTCTTTTCAATTGACAAATATATTACACTGTTCAAAGTACTTCAGTCCATTTTTTTTTTAATTACTCGTAATGTCTAAGCTAATCTATGCTTGTTGGATTTGGGGAATGCTATTAAAATCATCTCAACTAAGTTTTATTTAGGCACAAGATAAATACATTCAAGATGAATGAAATTGCACATTCAAAGACAGTTTTTCTGGCCACCAGGATTAAATTGACTCATGTGGCCAACTCATTTTGGTTTTATTTTTTTGTGATTCTTTCAGATGCAGAGGTTGTTTGGTGTCAGGAAGAGCCAATGAACATGGGAGCTTACAATTTCATTGCACCTCGTCTATGTACTGCTATGAAAGCACTAGGAAGGGGTACTATGGACGACATCAAGTATGTTGGCCGTGCTCCATCCGCTGCCACAGCTACCGGTTTTTACCAGGTTCATGTCAAAGAGCTGACCGAACTAGTTCAGAAAGCTGTACAGCCTGATCCAATCGAATCTTCATAAACTTTCAATGTCCAACAAATGAATTTCGAAGAAAAATTTCATGTCAATTTTTTAAGCACTTCGATTTCTGTTGGTTCTCTGGAAAGGTATTTCAAGAGATGCTGTTTTGCTTGCGACATCATTTTTCACGTAAAGTGAATAATGCTTCAGAATTCCTTCAGTTTGTTACTAAATGTACTAATAAAATTAACTGAATTGAAAATGATCATTGAGAAAGTAAATTTTGCTTTAAAATACGAGTTCAATCTCTAATGCGTGATGGCTTTAACAGTTCATGCCTGGGCATATTGATGTGTTTGCTGCCTTTTTTTGGGTTCGGAGGATTTTACTTTTCATCAAAACTACCTGTTATTAATCGAATTTCTTGTCAACTCTATGTGAAATACTCGTCTGGATATACAGATTTATTTGCCTTGACGTGAATGAACGATTCAAGTCACAACACATTCCTTTGTTGTGTGCAAGTTGTGTACGCTTTAGTTTGTACGGCCCTGATCACAGATGAGGTGAGAAATGAACCTTATGGTTCTCTGGAACGTAAATAGTCATAAATAAGGTTCTCATGCCACATCAACATTAAAAAGTTTTTATCTTGTCCACTCGGGACATGAGATTAATTTGTATACTAAAAATATCTGAATTAGATAGATAAATTTATCTACATTGATTGATTGTGGAAGGAAAATTATTCGATATAATGTTCAATACCAATAAAGGGGTGACCTCTCAGCGCTAAAGTTACCCAAAGAATTTTAACGTATGTAATTATTTTGTTGATCAAAATTGAAAATAAGTTATTTAAAATGAATATTTTAAAATAAACAAAAAAAATTCATTTCAAGGTACATGTATAGTATCTTCAAACAGAAACAGAAGTTCGAATAGAAGTAAATTTTACTTGATTTGATCCATCTTTGTTCGAAGTCTTTGGAGCTTAAAATTGACATTCACCAGTTATCTCAAACCCAAGAATATACAAGGAAGCTCCAACGGGCGTGGCGCAGTGGTAAAGCAAGAGGCTTCTTTTCGAAGTATCAGATGTTCGAATTCTTGCGATGGCTGGAAGGCAACATTTATGTTGGAAGACGTCATGTGGAGAAAAAATCATAGTGCGTTTTGTCACCCCTTCGGGGTCACGTCCGCACGAGGGATCCACAAGAAGGAGAACAACTTACCGAATATATAATCAAAGTGTGTATAAACTGTGACCGTATTCGATTTACCCGGGTGGCAAATCAGGATTGAAAGGTTGCCACTCCTCAGATTTAGTCAGGCGATGCTTGGATAACTGAATAAAAAAAAAGAATATACAAGGAAAAGTGCAACAAGCAAGATAATGTACAAAAATTCAGTACAACTTGTGGAGCTACAAATGAAGAACAAAAGACAAAAGCATTCATTTAGTATAGAAGGAAGATAAGTGATTCTGTAGCAGGTAAGCAAAAATTGTTGAATCTGAACAGTAATATCACTCTGGAGTTACCACTGAAGATTCACAAAACCAAAATTATCAATCAGATCAGATGCTTTTGGTTGGTGAATTACCTTTTCAAAAGTGTCAACTTCAACCAGTGTGTCAAAAGAGTTTTCTTTTTTCTTTCTTCCTCTCTCTTTTTGTTTTTAAATCCGTTAATCTAACAAGCAATAATTTGCGAAAACCCAAAATAGGAATTTGCGGGCAATAATTCGTTAGTTTAAACATCCAAATTTTAATACATTGTCATCCAAACGTAAATATTAAAACCTTTAATTTCAAAGATAAAAAATTATATGCCTGACTGAAGAATAGATATTGAAATTGGAGATTGGAGGTTGGAGGAGGGTTTATTTGAGATTGGAAAATGTTCTCCTTTTTTTTTTGGGAAGAAAAGAGTAAATTGTAGCCGGTAAACGTGAGCAATCAAGGGGTAAAAAGGGCAACTATAGTATATTTGGGGAAAATAATAAAAAAAACTTTGTGGGTCCACCCATGCTTAACATCATCATTTAGCTAAAATATCACTGCATATTAAAATAGCCAAAAGTAAAGGTCGGACACGTGTCGACATTTTCTATCGTTGTAATTTTTGTTTTTTGAAGCAACAAAATACAGACAATCCATGCCTCTTTCTCTATTTTTCACTCTAACTCGATGATACTTTCCTCCTTTCTCCACCCATTCATACCTCTTTCTTCTCTTCATTTCTCTGTAAACATTTTCATTTGAATGTGCCTTTTTCGCCTTTTCTTCCTGACAATCGAATTGCAACTTCATTTTTCTTTCTCTAATCTAGATTTCTCTGTATGAATGAGTTAAAAATAGATGGTATGTATTCTACCTAATTTCTTGACATTAACGTGGTGTCATGGTGATATTACAGTTCCTCAATTCGTCAAATATGGTTCGAGTGTCCGGCCTTCTGTCTCACAATGGTTGTGACAACAGATTTCGGCTTCTTGATGCTTGAATTTATGTATTAGTATTATTTTGGTGATGTCAAGATTAACTCACGGTATTAAGTCCTTCTCATCCTATGATTTTTGGTTCTGTTATGATGGTTAACACTTACCCACTAGATTGGAATTTGGCATTTGATTACTTTCCCCTTTCTTCGATGTTTGAGTTTTCGGTAGTTGGCAAAAAATGCAGCATGGTAGTTTGAGTTTATTTTTTTGCTTTTATTTATGTAAAAATGAGAAAACTTAGTTAGGGATAGAATTTGTGTTTAAAAAAAAATAATAAAAAATAAAAAATGGAGACACGATTTGTGTCTCCGTGCACCACGGAGATACAATCCGTGTCTCCGTGTGCGCGCATGGAGATTTTTTTTAACACGGATGAAAGGTGTATATTCCGGTTGTCATATGAGGAAGACTTTCCATTATGAGATTTAACCATATCACTTCCTCCAAACATTTAAAAACGCACATAGATTTTTTTTTTACACAGATGAAAGGTGTATATTCCGGTTGTCATATGAGGAAGATTTTTCATTATGAGATTTAACCATATCACT
>CAIGRP010023299.1:0-13149 GCA_903798385.1 Fraxinus cuspidata | reverse complement strand
CACTTCGACAACTTTAAAACTTGCAAAAATGTCATGATTTATGACAAAGTGATGCAAATTCCAATATCCTAACATTAGAGGGTTGGAGATTGTGGACTTTAAATGTCTCAAATTTGGAAGACTTTGCAAAAGTAGCATTTTTCATATCAAATTACGAATATATTCTTTTTATAAAAATGACCAATTTTTCATGGATGAAATGTCGGTGAATGGACGGTCGTTTTGAGAAAGAAGAAGAGATTGTGAAATCTATTGAAAATTGGAAAAATTTTAAGGATATTTTCGTCCACCTATTTTACAAATAGTCGGTGACGCGAACTTTCAAAATGGGTTGTCTCGTTTATTAATATAAATATATTCGAAGCGTTATTTTTTGGCAGGAACTTGTAGCCATTGATTGGTACACATTATTTCAAATACATTGTTTCAAAACTCATTTTCAACCACACATTCTTCAATAAAATAATATTTTTATTAAAACAATAACTTTTTCTTACTTTTTAACCATACAATTCTCATCATATCATTATTTAAAATATATTTTTTTATCAATAATATCCATCAAACACACTCGTAGTACTTTTCATCAAATATGCTTGTATAGTTGTACCATTGTACATTTTTAGTTATACATGTGTAAATACGTACTTTATTTGTTGCATCAGCTTAAATCATCAATTATTTTGACAACTTGTGCCCCTGTTTGATGAATTGGTGTCCATGTTTTAATATTCTTTTTTTCGCAAAATTATTTTAATTAAACATTCATAAAATAAAATATTTTCTATTTAAATTTAATTTCTTTCTATTTTTTAAAAGTATTATTCAAAATTCATTTTTTTTATTTTGAAATAATGAGTACCAAATATGAGCTGTATTAAGCTTTTATTTGATACCACTTAAAATTTAGATTTTATTTTAAGTCAAAACTAACAATTAATATAGCCATATATTTTATGGATCGCATAACTTTTTAACCACACATTTTATCAACTTTTATCAAAATTTAATAAGAAAATGATTTTAATCCCCATCATACATGGGGCTAAGTCTTGTTTGACGAGAATTAAATCATATTAATAGCAAATTTTAATAAATTTGATAACATATGTGATTGAAAAGATGTGATCCATAATTTGTAGTTAAAATTAATTGTTAACTTTAACTGATACTAAAATTTGAGTATTAATTTCCAACACACAAGAATTTACACGGGAGTTCAAATTTGGGCCGTATTTTTCTAAAATATAAATAAATAACCCTCTTCCGTATTTAGCCCCTATTTGGTGGGGATTTAAATAAGATTTTTAGTAGATTTTGATGAAAGTTTAGATTTTGATGAGAAAATTGTTGGTTCCATAAAATAAGTTTGGTCGTTGATGTATGTTTGTTTTATATTCAAATGGCTAAATTGATTATTTGTGTCTTGTATAATTATAATATATAATTTACAGGGTTTTTCTATTGAATTATTATTTAATACATGGTAGTGGGTAACATGGCACAACAAGAAATCAACGTAGATGCCAACGACAACATTTGAGTTTATTTTGGAAGATGGTCATGCAAGCGATTGTGATATACAATGATATTGGGCATCGTGAACGACATCTCCCTAGGACTCTTCATAGAAATTGGGATTCTGAAAGAGAAGTGAAACTTACACAGATGTTTGGAACGAGTGATTGAACATGTCGTGATCTACTTAGAATGAAGATATGTTCTTTTCAAAGATTATGTGCTCATTTGAGAACATATAGATTGGTTGATAGTAAATATGTTTGAATTAAGGAACAAGTGGCAATTTTTTTGCACATAGTCGGGCATGACCAACATAATCGAGCTGGATGTTTTACTTTCTTTAGATTTGGTCAAACATTGAGTTTTTACTTCAATTGGTCTTACACGCTCGTCTTGGACTGTATAGAGATATTTCTTAGAAGTTCAATATTCTAATGTTTTGAAAGTATTCTTTTTTAAATGATGATATAGGGGCAATAGATGGTACACATATTGCTGCGAACGTCCCCTTAGAGGAGCAAGCTAGGTACCGTAATAGAAAGCAAGTGACTTCTCAAAATGTTTTAGTAGCTTGTACATTTGATATGAAATTTACATATGTGCTTGCTGGTTGGGAGGGATCCGCACATGATGGTCGATTGTTAAGGAGTGCAATATTACACTAAGGACAAAAGCTAACAATTCCTTTTGGTAAGTTGTATCACTATTTTGAAAATCAAGTTTCTCGTACAAGTTACTCTAATTAAATAATAACCATGTCATGGACAATTATTTAATAGGTAAATATTATCTTATCGACGTTGGCTTTCCATTGGTTCCGAGACTTCTTGCTCCATACCGTAGTACTCGTTATCATCGTAACGACATTGAGGGTCAACATCCTGAAAGTAGCGAGGAGTTGTTCAATTTTTGACATTCATCTCTATATAATGTTATTGAAAGGACAATTGGTTTGCTTAAAAAATTATTTGCATATTTGAGACATCAACCCTACCACGACATTGACACACAAGCAAAGATTGTCCTTGCTTGTTTTTCTATCCACAACTTCTTAAGAATTAAGCTCAACCCAAGTGGATCCTAATTCTAGGACTCTCCATGTACGTTGGAGTGATGCAATGGATGGTTGTATGATAACTGCACTATTGCATCAAGTGTTGGCTAGTCACAAAAGGATTGACAATGGCTTTTCATCATACCATCTGTCCAAAGCTATTGAGAGCGTGTACAATGGATGCGGAGTCGTGGTCTCAGATAAGAATGTAAGGGCACGATTGGAGACTTTCAAAAAAAGAACATGTTGAAGTTCGCCAGTTATTAAGTACGAGTGGCTTTGGGATGGATCCTAGCACTGGACGTGTCACAACCGATACACTAGCTTGGGAGGAGTATTTTAAGGCATTATATTTCATTGACTAATGAAATTATTAGTCGTTACATTTTAGTAGCGTATTTTCTTTTGGACATTGACTACGCATATACCATATCTCCCATCTCTCTTTTTTGTAGGGAAAATCGGAATTCGGAAAGTGGAGGACGAAACTTTGTCCTCATTATGATGATATGGAGGCTATCATTGGAGATGATTATGCTACAAGAGATCGCGTTGTAACCAGAAATGACAATTTCTCCCCCATTCATATTATGTAAAATATCGTAAATAATAATATAAACGATTTATAGTATATAAAAGGTTCTAAAAAGTTATTTTTTTAGATGAAAATGTGAATGAAGTTGATGGTCAAAATGATTTCATGGATCAAAGCGAAGTTCGTGCTCCTAAGCGTAATGTCGAAGGAGGAACCAACAAAATTCGACGTCGATATACCCAACCCAATGATGAGAGTCTCATTGCCCTATCGAGCATTGTCGAATCGTCTAAAAAAATTGCTAATGCTATGGAGATTCAATCTACGTTAAATACGCTAAACCACATCAATTGACAATTGGTTTTGGAAAAATTACAAGGCGTGACCTTAGACAAGTGTGATGTAATGCAAGTCATGAAAATATTTCAGTCGGACGAGAGTCTAGCTAGAGTATTTATGAGTTTGACTGATAAAGAATTCATGCGCTATATGGAATACGAGAAGCTTGGTCGTGATCCACCGCCACTACTTTAGGATAGCGTGCTTGGATAATTTAACAACCATACGTTAAAGTATGATATCTATGTTGGTTTGAATTGCTACTTTTTTACAATAGCGATTTTTTGATTTTTTTTATTTGTTTCAGTTGATCTGTACTATGCTAGACAAATTCTGTTCATTATTCATTGAACTGATTATTTGGTTATCTAATAATTACATTTGATTGGAATTTTATAATATTATCCATAGATCTACTTGTATAGCTGGTTAATGTTTTAAGGTTTTCACTTGACCAAAAATTGTGAAGGGCACCAAATCTTTTGAGACAACGGATATGAAAGCTATGAACCCCATAAATAAAAGTGTAATTGTACCTAATTGTGTGTTTTTATGGATTTCTTTCATGATCTGGGCCACCTCAATATAATATTCAACGATTTGTTCAAGTGTCTGTTACGTATTAAATTCATCTTGCATCCGAGTTATATCTGTGTAGAGATTGAAGGCTGGTATACTTCTAAAAATTGATTGAATAATTTCTATGGAAAAGTTAAAATTTCCATGGAAAAGTGACAAATTCCATGGAAAATAATGGCTATTAAACAACAAAAGCTGAAAAAAAAAATGATTATTTCCATGGAAAATAATGACTATCAAACACCAAAAGATGGAAAATGACAACATTTTCTAGGTTGAAAATTAAGTCAATCAAACATATTTAATTGACATTTTCCATGCAAATAATTTCTAGACAATTTACCTAGAATTTATTTTTTTCCATGTAAATTACATGCTTGTAATCAAACGCACCCGTAGAGTAATGTAACATTATTCATGTATATTGTATCTAAAGTCATAAATCAACTATAGAACCTTATTCGATAATGATCACGTTAACTTTCTCTTCTTTTATTTGAGACTAAAAGTCAAGAACGCCAATCAACCATCACCATTTTTAAGATAGAAAAGCCTCCGAACGAGGGCATACCAAATGTTCCCTAATTAGGGTTCTATGTGTGCAACTATATTCTATTAACACTTACAATTAACTATTCTAAAACAAATTGCAATTTGCAACTACTGTCAAATGGAAAAGGAACAAGTCTTATGATTTGATCCTTAATTATATTAAATTGAACTAAGTACAACAAACCAGACCATAAATTTTTTAAAGGAAAAGAAAAGAAAGGACCCTTGTTTAGTCTTCATTTATCATTCAAATATATTCTAACATTCAAGGAAAGATGGTCACGTAGGGAATACAAATATTTTTCTTCTTCTTTGTTCAATAATTTTCATTCTATGGCTGGCTTTGATTGTGACAAATAAATAATAATTTGTTAATGAAAATTGTTATATTTTAAGACAGTAGGTGAGGTTGTTGTATATGAAAGCTACGCCAAAGGAGATCCTATGTATTGTTTCATCCTAGTTAAAAAAATAATAGGAATTTAATATTGCCAGCAGCCAAACTTTTATGAGGGATTAATTTATAATTAGGAGCATCAAATTGTGTGATTCTAGGCCACTCGAGACAAATAATTGCTGGTGATTCTATAATTTTGTTTAATTTTTCTTCCCCACGAGATAAAAATTTGTAATTTTCTTGGAAGAGAGCAAGGGTTAATTATTTTCTAATTTAATTTGTTGAGATTTTGACAGCGTAATAAATAAATTTAGTAGTTCATAAATATCCCATAATTGGTTTTTGTTGTTATATTCTTCGAGAGAAGAACAGAGCGATCAATGAATTGTCTCCTTGTGCTTTTTAAATTGTAAACTCTTGAACTTCTTGAATGTTCGATTTATTTATATTTTATATATAAAAAAAATCACGCCACTCATTAATAATAGCGCAACTTCATTTGGTAAGTGCTCTTTTTACATAATAGGATTCCTAAAATTTTTGAAATTAACATACAAATTGAATAAGAGATCTTATATCGTTCCGTAAGTGCTTGTATCCGACAAGCTTTAAATGTAAAAAGCAGGATTTTTTGTCATGAAGTGACAAAAATATCTAATAACTTGTGTCGTCCTTATATTAGATAGCGTCCAAATACATTTGGTAAGTACTCGTATTACACCATTGAATTCACCATAGTTTTTGAAATTAACTTGTGAATTAAATTAGAGATGTTGCCTCATTACATACGTGCTTGTGTTAGATATACTTCAAATGTATAAATGCAAAATATTTGTCATAATGTGACAAAAGCGTCAAATAATTTGTACCCTCACATTATTTATATGAGTCATGCTGCTCTATAAAGCTTGTTATTCACAGTTATGCAAGTCTATTTGGTAAGTTCTCGTATTACATAACTTAAAATTTCAAATAGTTTTGAAATTTACATACAAATTAAATAGGAGAAGTCGATTCATTCTATAGGTGCTTGTGTTAGACACACTTGATATTGTAGAAGCACGACATTTGTAATAGAGTGACGAGCATCCCATAACTTGTACTGTCCTATTGTTTATTTAATTATAGAAAAATCATGTATCCCTATAAAGCTCGTTAATCATAACGGTGCAAATTCATTTGTAAGTGCTCATGTCACATAACTAAGTTCACAATGATTTTGAAATTAACATACCAAAAAAATAAGAGATGTTACATCATTATGTAAGTGATTGTGTTTGACATGTTTGAAATGTATAGAAGCATGATGTTTGTCACAAAAGTGATAAAGCTCCCCCATAGCTTGTTTCGTCCCATTATATATATAAAAGTCAGGCCTTAATATTGAAACTTGTAAAGCATAGAAGCACAAATTCATTTGGTAAGTGCTCGTGTTACATAATTGGTTTTGAAATTATCATACAAATTAATTAAGGGATATTGCATCATATTCTAAGTGCTTGTGTTATTCATACTTGAAGTGTATAGAAGCTTGATATTTGTCATTATGTGCCAAAGCATTCCATAATGTCAAACACATAGAAAAGTTACGCCTCCCTACAAAACTCGTTAATCATAATGGTACATTTTCATTTGATAAACAAGTGTTACATCACAAAATCCCAATAGTTTTGAAATTAACATACAAACTAATTAAGGGAGGTTGCATCATACTCTAAGTGCTTGTGTTAGTCGTACTTGAAATGTATAGAAGCGTGATATTTGTCATAAAGTGGACCCTAACATGTACCGTCACACTGTTTAAATTATTTATATAGAAAAGCCACACCTTCTTATGAATCTCACTAATCTTGGTGGTACAAATATATTTGGTAAGTGCTCGTGTTACACCATCGAATCTCCAATAATTTTGAAATTAATATACAAATTAAAGAAGAGATATTGTATCATTAGTAAGTGTTTGTATCATACAAATTTGAAATGTATAGAAGAAGCATGATAATTGTTATAAAGTGACAAAACATCCCTTAACTTGGATCATCCCGTTATTTATATTGTAAATGTAAAAAAAGTCATGCCTCCCTATGAAATTCATTAATCAGAGTGCAGATTCATTTAATAAGTGCTCGTATTACATCACTGATTTCTCAATAATTTTGAAATCGACATACAAATTAAATAATGTTTAAAACCATGATATTTGTTATAAAGTGACAAAATCATACCATAGTTAGTAGGATCTCATTATTTATATAGATAGAAAAGTCACACCGCCCTGCAAAACTCGTGAATCATAGCAGTGAAAATTCATTAGGTAAGTGGTCATGTTACATAACTAGATTCAATAATTTTGACACATACAAATTAAACAAGAGATGTTAAATTTTGGGTAAGTGCATGTGTTAAATACACTTGAAATTCGTCTAAGTATATTTCTCATAAAATCACAAAATTGTCCCATAATTTATATTACATATATAAAACGTTAAGCCTCCCTACGAATCTCATTAATCAAAAAACTTTTATTTCATTTAATAAGTGCTCATGTTACATGCTCAAAATGTTCATATCTAGGCTTCAAGCAAATTCCATTCCTGCGAGTTAAATAATATATAAATTAAAAGAAAAGAAAATTTCACGGTGGGAGATAAATCCTACTAAATTTTATATAAATACAAGTCACAATCTAAATAACTGAGAGTCAACACCAAAATTTAAAATGATTAATTATGGGTATAGTCCCTCTCCTTGGTACTTCATATTTTAATTTGATTACCAAAGAATGAAACATGACAAAATCGTGAGAGCACCTCTTAAAGAATAGAGCCCACAGCACAGCACAGGCTGTACATAGACCCCCCCCCCCCACCCCCAAATTGCACAGTAATGTGAACAAAAATTGAATTTCACATTGTTTTTGTTAGGAACGTCACTCTATGTGTATATTTTTAGTCTCAGTCTCTCCAACTTTACCTAGTTTGAGAATTAAATACTATATTCTAGGTCACAATATGGTTTCCTTTCTATATTAGCTTTTCATAAAGGGATTATTATTAAATACAAGTTTCCCATAAATTTGAAAGAAAGATTTTAAAAGAAGCCGATTAGTTCTATTATCAATCAAATGACGCGTTTGACACGTTAAATTGTACCGAATCAAGAGTATAAACTCGGTTTGAGTATTGAGACATGAGGAAGGTCTGGGTAGCCGACCTATGGCCCTAGAGGGCCATTTAACTTGTTTGTTGAGAAAAAGCAAAAGTTGGGCTAGCTGGCTCGTGCAACCAACAGAAAAAAAAGAGAGACATGTCTAGTCATCCCAAAGTAGGTTGATTTGGTCCACTTTACAGTGTTAAGTTGAATTAGACAATTTTTGAAATATAAAGCCTCCATTATTTTGTTAAACTATATCCAATATTGAGTAATAAAAATGCATCAAAGGTCAATTTCTGATTGATTGTGATTATGCACATGACATAAAAATTGTATATGGCCTAAATGTTGGATCTAAAGAAGTTGTATTTGAGCTCGGAAAGAAAGGTTGTTTGCTTACGATAATTGTGAAATTATTATGTATGTTTTGAAGTGCATTATTGGTCATAAACTTCCAAAATGCACCTTGCATTACGAGTTTAATACTCATACACAATGATAATATCCCAAAACTTTTGACTTAGATCTCAATTTTATAGGGGCCACACTTATGACCTCTTTTAATTATCTACCATTGAATAATAAATGAAGACTAAATATGAGCCCTCTTTTTCCAAAAATGATCGCTATGTTTAGCCTTTTTTTGGTTTAGGTAAAAATCAGAATTTTGGTAAATTTTGATGGATTGTATGCTTGAAAAATTGTGAATCTCATAAAATGTGTAGTTAAAATTTAATTGTTAACTTTGACTTAAATTTTAATAAGTTTTTCAGTTGAACCAATAGGGACTAGTTTTTGCCACCACCCACACTTTTCTTTATGACTATTCTTCTATTCGTGCTCGTTCATGGAGAAGTGAAATTCTTTAACAAATAATGGTACTCACTTTATGGATAAATACCAAATCTAATTACGTTCAAACATCGACTACACGAGCACTCATACAATGATTCATTATCTCCTATATAATATGTACGTTCAATGCAAACTCAATTTTGTATATTTTACATATTTAAATTTTTTGAAGAAAAAAACATAAATTTTTGCTTTGAAAGAAAAAAAAGAAGAGCAAATGCAATCTACAATGCTCATAGTCCGGCTAATCAAAGCCATTTGAATGTCGCAATCCATTGATGGCTAAGTAGCTTTTAAACACAAGAAATGATATGCAATAGATATTTGCATAAACTTGACGACAGATTGTCTCCTCGATTTTCAAATATGTTTTTCATTCACGTTTTCACATGAAACGGCTGAATATGATATCAAAACTAATAAATTCACAAAGTGTTCTCAGATGAACATTTCAACACACTAATAGACCATGTTTATTTGATTAAATATTAAATGCCCATTTAGCGGACTTTTGAAAAGTCAAAACCTACATTAGAAACTAAAAAACTGCTTTTGAATATGTTTGGAAATTTTTTGGAACTTATTAAAGAGATAAAGTTAGCCTAAAAGAGTTCCTCTTAAGATTTTTCTAAACAAAGTAGAATAAAAAACAGAAATTTTGTCAAACAAGCACTAAATTAAACTTATTTTTAGAGGCATACAATGATGCTCAAAAGCCCGAGCCATTATTATTTTAAGAAGCACTGTCAACCTATTGTGAGTAGTCATGTCAACGAGTCGAACTGAACCACGAGTAGGACTCAAAACTCGGGCTCGGTTCGAGCAAAACGGATCCGATGTTTTTTTGGCTCGAGTCAAGCCGAGCAAAAGCCCGGCCACAAAAATGAGGCTTGGCCCAAGCTTTCGGCTCGAGCCTTAGTGGGCCGAGCCGAGCCCGAGCCGAGTCAGCTCGGGGTTTTTATTTTTATTTTTTTCGTGTCAAATTTTAATTTTTTCTTAAATAATTTAAAATTTGTACAATTTATATGTACTATAAATTAAATAAAAGTTAAAACCCTTTTCCTTTATCCGAGTTTAGAGACTAGAATACTGAATATTGAGTAAAGAAATTAACGATAGATTGAAGTAAATTGATATGAAATTGTAAAAATTTTTCCCGTATTTATAGCAAAAACATATATCCATTTTAACTATATTTAAATCTCAAATTCAAAATTTGAAAAATTTTTAAACGTAATTTGTCAATAGCTGCCTGTTCAACACACAAATATTTATTTTTAGCTGCCTGCAAACTGCTGCAAGCCTGGTGGAATCAAGCGTCGAGCCTGCCCGACTCGAGCTTTTTTTGGGCTGAGCCCGAGCCGACGAGCTTTTTTGTCATTTCTAATTTGTGCAGGCAGCTACAAACTGCTGCAGGCCTGGTGGAATCAAGCGTCGAGCCAGTTCGGCTCCAGCTTTTTTCGGGCTAAGCTCGAGCCGACGAACTTTTTTATCATTTCTAATTGTGAGCCAATCATCTGGCTAACATAATCCAGGAAACACGTGAAAATGAAGTCCTATCCAAATCCAACCAGAAAGCACCCAGTAAGTTTTTGTAATCCAAGGAAAATAGAAGCATTTAAGTGGTCAAAATAAGCAAATCCAAATTAGCCATGTATTTTCAATCTCTTGTTCTAAATCTGACTCGACTACAATTGTCATTTCATGTCTTCACCACTCATTGCAGATAAATTTTTGACCTCTAAAGTCCCAATTCTGGCATGTGTTTTCTGTTATTTGTTACAGGAATTTAAGAACTTGTATGCAAAAAAAAAAAAAATAATAATAATAATAAAAAATAAAAATAAAAATAAAAATTCTCGAGAATATTTTGTCATGAAACCTATATTTAATAAAAAATTTCCTTCTCTTTTTGCAAAAAACTTCTATGGAAAAAAATCCCGATAGTATCTGTCATGAAAATGATATTTAATTAAGATTGTCCTTTCACAAACCAAAATTCTAATAATTTGCAAGCTTGTATGCGTTTTGTAAGCTGTTTTGGACAATAAAAAAAACGAATTTAAAAACTATCGTCTTTAACTTATTTTTCAATACTACATGCCAAAAACATTACCATGTGGTATAGCGGTTGGGTGCTAAGTATATACTCGATTAAAGACCACAAAAGGGCTTGACGTTTCTATTTGAGTAGGAGGTTTGGTGCAAACTCAATCAATACAATCTTTTTAATACATACCACTAATTTGTAGGAGCGATGACAATGTCACATCAAAAAGCCAATTCTCACGTGCCAATTTTGACAAGTAGACTGACATGTATAAAACAAAAAGTAAACCTTTAGCATCTTCACTGTTAACGTGGATTATATTAGAATTACTTTAATATAAGTTGAGACATGCAATGTTTATATAAAAGTTCTTCTCCAATACAACATTTCTTAAACTATGTCTAGCTGATGTAACAAAAACTAAAGTCGACATTGTCAAGAAAACCATCTAGATGTAGATGTTCTTCTAGATGAAGGAACTCTAACTAACACTTTTCGAACCATGATCTAATCTCATGGTTTTCAATACGTCGTGGAGCAGGGTCAGAGCCAAGATTTTACTTTGGGGTAGGTTGAAATTTAAAAAAGAGTCGATATACTAATAAATTTTATAAATAGCTAAAAAAATCGGAAGAGTCAAGGTTCAAGCGAAGCGTCATAGCTCGTAGCACTGTGAAATTAGATCAGCCAAAGATGGAAGATCCAAGCAAAGTACCTACTTTGATTACCCCATAATGTCTTCAAGTTTTTCACGACATTGGAAGAATCTAGAAAGCAAGTTTGGAATTAGAATAATAACAACATATCCCTCATTCTCTTAAAAGAGTGAATGTGAGTTTCACTGTTCATTTACCTACTTTGTTTACCCCATAATGACTTCAAGTTGTGCATGACACTGGAAGAATCTAGAAAGCAAGTTTGGAATTAGAATAATAACAACATATCCCTCATTCTCTTAAAAGAGTGAATGTGAGATTCACTATTCATTTTTGTCACATTGATTTTCACATTCATCTGGTTTGAAACCGGTTTGGTACTGTTGGATATGCCGACTTAATTTTTTATTATAAAAAATATATATTTGCAAACTGACTTCACTTTCTACAGTACGTGCAAATGCATTAAAATGCAATTACAATAACACAATTCTTCTCTTATTATTATTTTGATTTCATCTCAAACATAAAAAAAAGTATTCGCCTTATCAACTCACAAATCAAAGATAAGAAGTTTGACAGAATTTGAGACCGAGGAAAACTTTTCATTCGCAAGTCAGTTAGAACAAATGTGAGTTTCTGCTTTTTTTATCTAATATTTTTTTTGGAGTGAGATTTTAATTAAATTGCAAAATCTAAATGGTGTTTAATATTTTTGTTTAAGTAAAAAACATATTAACAAGGATGAAGAAAGAAAGAACAAAATTGCAGACAGTTCACGATGCATAATTAAAGAAAGCAATGTGAATGACAAAAATTAATTATCAGAAAAGTTTAGTGGGAACATCATCAGTAGGCTCTTCCTTTAATGTTGAAAATAAATACACGTAAAGTAAATTTTAGAGGAATTGTTTCGTAAAATAATTATTGTGAGGATTTTGTTGATTTGTATTAGTTAAAAAAATGATATTGATCGCATTGTTTAAAAATAATAATAATGAAAATAATTTCCTTAGTCTGCGTGTACCTCCGTTCGCTCACCTCTGTGTGTGCACGGAGGTACACGGTGCGTGAGGAATTTTTTTTTAAATAATGCTACCAATAAAAAAATGAATACAAAACTTCTTCCAAATTTTGGTTAGAAATAAAATAGGAATAAACAATGCTATCATTAAGAAAATGACGCAACTTTTGCATACAGTATCCGTTTTTCGCCCATAATCCCATTCCGAAAATGGCATGACGATTCCCATTGAACTCACAGCTTCGCGGTGACGTATGAGGGATTTGGACATTTGAATTCGTTTACTAAGTTAAAACAGCACTTAATATTTTTAGTTTATTATTTTCATTATGTATTTATTTTACTTCGTAGCAGCCGATTAAGAAACCGTCTACTGTTATTTTAGTATTTTAAGAGTTTTAATATTTAAGAGTTCTCGGTTCTTCATGAAATAA
>CAIGRP010023297.1:36941-48349 GCA_903798385.1 Fraxinus cuspidata | reverse complement strand
ATATTGTTTTATTGAAGAATGTGTGATTGAAAATGAGTTTTGAAAAAATATATTTTGAAAACAGGTGTACAGTAAACCGTTTTTTATCCACATTCTCGTTAAAAAACACAAATCTTTTAAATTTTATAAGCGTCCTGGACAAACTAAATAGAAATATGCCTTTTAATGGTTAAATGTATGAAAACCATCAACTTGAAGAGGCAAGTACTATAAACTTAAAAAGGTTGCAAATTAGAATTACACAATTACATGGAATGAAATATTTTAGGGTAATTAGCACACAACGTCTCCACCTTTAATTGTTATTGTTGAAAACGTCCCTACCTTATATTTGTTTGACATTTTCACCCTTATTTCCACATTTCTTTGTGTAAAAGGTCATTTTCATCAATTTTCTCAATTAAAAATTATGAAATGACCAATATACCCTTCTCTTTAAATAAAGAAAAAGAAAAAAACTAATTGTAATCACAGTCTTTATTTTTTAAAAAAGTTCAAATAAGTCACAAATAAATTATTAAAAGGGTAATTAGCACATAGTGTCCCTACATTTCCCTATTATTGCAAAAAATGTACATACCTTTTTTTTTTGTTATTTCACCTTCAATTACACATTTAATTGCAAAATCGTCATTTCTATATATTTTCATCCAATTTCTCAATAAAAAACTGTGAAATGGTGAATATACCCTCATATTTAAATAAATAAAATATTTTTTTAATTTTAATTGTTTAATAATTTATTTGAGACTCGTTTGCACTTTTTAATTTTTTAAATAAACTTAATCGGGACTGGTTTTCACTTTTTTAAAAAAAAATTAATTTTTTAATAATTTATTGTGGACTTGTTTGCACTTTTAAAAAATTTTGGGACTATGATTGCAATTAATTATTTAACTGTTTATTTAAATGGAAGGGTATATTCATCATTTCATAACTTTTTATTGAGAAATTGAATGAAAATGGACAGAATTGATGGTTTGCACAATTAAATGTGTAATTAATTGTGAAAATGCCAAAAAAATGGTATGATGTTTTGTGCAATAATAGTAAAAGATAGGGACATTATGTGCTAATTACCCTTTTAATAATTTATTTGGGACTTATTTGGACTTTTAAAAAAATGGGGACTGTGATTGCAATTAATTTTTTTGCCTTTTTTCTTTTTGTTTTATTTAAAGAGAGGGTATATTGGTCATTTCATAATTTTTAATTGAGAAAATAGGTGAAAATGACATTTTGCGCAATGAAATATGGAAATAAAGGTGAAAATGACAAAAAATGAAAGGTATGTACGTTTTCCACAATAATAATGAAAGATGGGGACGTTATGTGCTAATTACCCTAAAATAATTGAATGGTAGTAGAGTTTAAATTTTTCAAAAAATGGGATATTTAATATATTATAGATGTTGTTTTGTGTCTACGAGGATAACACACTTGTACGGCATATCCACTTGCGAAAATAGGCACACAAGTTAGTTACCAACACTAAAGACTAGAAAATTTCGTAATATTACATTACTCACGTACATGTGGATAATGAGAAATTCTTTCTCGCGATAATATTTTAGTGAAATTGTTTAATATCTAAATTTTCCTTATAAAATAAAATAAAAATAAATAAACATTTCTCTCTCTTTTTATATTATTTCATTAAAATTATTTGATATCTAAATTCTCCCTATAAAAATTAAAAAATAGAAACTATTTCCTCCTAGTCTACAAGTCTAAGGTATTATTCTTTTCTAGAAGAGAACTCTTAAAATAATAAAAGTGAATCTATTAGGTAAAACAAACGTTAAAATTCTTTCACGTACAACAAATTAATGTTATAATATAGATAGATTGGTAAAACGGCAGTAGACACAAATACTATTATCAATCAAGATCAAAATGTAATACGTGTTTATGTGGCTAATTGAATGAATATGTGTGATCTTATCTAACAACTTCAATTTTTAAATGAGATGATTTACATAGCATAAAAGTCAAAAAAATACTTAAGTTCAAGTCTCATCTTGTTAATTTGTTAAAAATCATGCTTGTGTTCAATAAATAAATTCCACCTACACGTTAAGAGGTGTCTTAAAGGCATGTAATTTTAGTTAACAACTTAAAACTTTTTAGATAAATGTAGTTTTTCCACGTCTTGAACATTTTAAAGGGAGACTTTCATTTTCTTTAGATAAGTCTTCACTATATTTCTCAACAACTTTTAATTTCTAGAAATTCAAACATTGCCTCTTTTCCAATGCACAAGTCATAAGGGAGAAAAAAAAAAAGGATTAAAAAAATTTCACCCACCGTTACATTTCCACGCACAAGCCTTTTTTTGAATAATATTACGACAATATTTTTAATAGATTAATTTTTGGTTTCTTCATTCTGTTAATTGGTTCTCGACCACGTTGCTTAGCTTGCTATGATACCTTCTCAAGACTTGAGAATTATCTAGCTCTAACATTTGTTAAAATACAATCAACTTTTTCATCTAATTTTTTCCCTTCGCATAAATTTTTTTATGTATAAGTAGCAAAATCCAATTATTTATATTGAGGTGAAGGTTTTGAAGATGAGGAACCTAACTTAAAGGTTAAACTGCCATGTATATCGTTCATAAATCATATCTATATCAACTTCCAAATTTTGTGGGATCTATTGGATCTTCATTTATTTAAAGTAGAAAAAAAATTTGTGGTTGGCCATTCCGTTCTAGTGACTTTCAACATCTGCTGAAAGGTTGAATGCATTCAAATGTTTCTTGAACATTTTATGCCATATTAATTTGGTCTCTAGTTCCCATCTCTTTTGTAAATGAGAGTTTTTTTGGTCCATACATGCACCCAACCACCTAAATACTACTAATTTTTCCAGAATGATGTCCGATGTAATTTAATTTTATTGTCTGCTGAATCTTTATGTAATAGTGAATTTCGGACCAAATAATATAAATAGACTGTATTTTAAATATTGAAAACCATTGTAAATGATAAGTTTATTAGCGAATGACAATTATATTCATGCAATCTTAGAAATTATTATCATTGTATCCCTAATCCTTCCGCGTAAATCTTGGTATTTATATTTTTCTTGTTTATTTCATTATCATCAATCCAAATTCATAATATTTGGTATCAGAGCAATTCTGATATCTTGTAATGCTATAAAATTCATACTTTTAAGTTTTCCTCATAAAAAATCAGGTAATGCATTTTAACATTGTAGATTTATTAAAAACTTTTAAAATCCTTATACCCACATCCAAACATATCCCAATGAAGGTCCTAATAGATCTAAACCGATAAATTATCATATTTTGAGGACCGTGATTATTAGTTAAATTTATTTGTCAAATTCAATGGTAGGACAGGCTCCATATAGTTTATAAAAATATAATTTTGAGAACTTGATGCCCAATTAGACGTGATCTCAGCATATACGGCTTCATTTGAACAGTTTCATGTAATCAATCTTTACACTTGTGATAAATAAATATGCCAACCAAATGAGAGAAAAAATATAACAAGTGAAATGCAGAACTAAAAGTCAAGCTTGGGTTGTTAAACTAATTTACTTAGCCTAACACGAAAATGACACGTGGTTAAATTTATTAATACTTACTTTAATAATGTTATTTATTGAGTGAGGATGATTATTTGTCTATGTGGGAGTGCGACTATTGTTATATTATTCAATAAAGTGAAAGAGGCACTGTTACTTAAAACTTATGATCATCATTTCTAAGTCCCTATTTGGTCCAATTTAAAAAATTCATATTTTTTATATATAAATTCATTCCGATCACATATTCATGGGTTATACAATTTTTTTATCAAATTTGAAATCATATATTTCATCAACTTTTATCAAAATATATTAAAAATTTAACTTTTATCCAAATCGAAAAGGGGCTAAATATACTATTTAGTTTCAAGAAAAGTAAAAAATGTATTAATGTCAATGTTGCCTTTACACTGGGATTACCCCTGCCAAGCTAGCCACATGATATCCAGAGATTATTTGAGGCCCACGTACATCAGGCTTATCAAATTGCATGGATAAATAAATAATAGGTTTCATGGTTTGTATCAATGTTTCTTAAACCATGAAAGTACAAAGTATTGAATTCTCTTTGAGATAGACCCTTTCCAAGTTCATATCTTTCTTCCATGGATTCCCTATTAAAAAATGACTAACGAGGGAATGAGTTACCCTGTTCTAACGAATGAAAATAAGATTTTTGTGTCTTCGTGATTTTATATCTGCTTCACTGTATCACTCTTATATAGGTGTTGCCATTGGCAGATTTGCCCACTTCTTGTAAATTTCATTTTTTTCTTGTATAAAACATTTTTTAGTGTTTAAATTTTTATTTTTACCTATTAGCCAGTGTTGAAAATTCTTTTTGTCGATCCTAGATCAGTCCCTGGGTGTTCCAGAGTTGTCATCTCCGTCACGATGCTCCTATTTACTCCCCAGACCTTATCGTAGGCGAATCCCCAAACGCATACGCTGATATGTATGCTTGATCAAGTCGTATAACAAGTGGAAACGGAATGCAAACTCCATTTTCTTCCATTTCATATTCTAGCGAAGTGAAGAAGTTAAAGCTTTTCTCCGAAACTCCAACTCTAGTATGACAAGATCAATCATCAGGAGAAGGAAAAGTGGTATGCGGATACCATGCTATTGTACTGTATCATTTTAGACCCAGCTCCAAGTTTCAATCATGCTACAGTGTCAGATGCCTAGACATAATCCCATATAGCATCTTATCATTTGACAATTTAAACAAAGTTAGCTTTTCCATCCAATCATTTACTGTAGATACACATTTGTCAATCATTCTGTCATTTTCCTTGTGGCAAAGTAGATTAATCCTCCAAGTTTTAAAAGGGTAATGAATAAGATTTTGAATAGGTGCCAAAAAGGACAGCTATTGTGCAGCCAAATGTGATAGCTTTTCGCTTGTATGCAAAACTTTTTAAGATAAGAAATAGAGTACTTTTTCTCCAATACTAGTCGTTGTCATGTGCGTTGCACAAGTTTTGTATTTATTATATTTTTATTAGGCCATGTTTGAATGACCAATATTTTCCATGGAAAACGGAAAACGAATTCCAACTTCCACTTTTACCTTGTTTGATACACCTTTTTTTCATGAAATTAATTTTCTTGATTTGGCTCACATGCTCACATTTTCCTTGGTTTTGTGGAAAACCAACGATGGAAATTGATTTTCCAGATTTTTTTTTATTTGCAATTGGAAAAAAATCTAGACACAATAGTTAAAAAATTATAACTTTTATTGACAATTTTCATGCAAAACAAAGCCAAATGAATGGTATACAGTATTTTAATTTTTTTTTGTTGGCAATTGATACAAATTATAGACCCAATGATAAAAAAAATTATCATTTCAATGGACAATTTTCATGGAAAACGAAGCCGAACGAATGCCAAACTTTCAACATTTTTCAGGTGGAAAATTTTATCAATCAAACACAATTAATTACAATTCTCAATAAAAACAAATTCTAGATAATTCAATTCCTTGTAATTCATTTTCTTTCTACCCAAATTTCACATTTGCAATCAAACGGACCGTTAGTGTGAAAATTAAACTTGTTGGAGATTCGAAGTGTTTGGTAAAGTCTAATCATTTGGTTCATTGCATTATCGTAGATACTATAAAAGTCCACCTTAAAATCTATTGAAAGTATTTTCCTATCAGATCTTTCACCAGTAACGTTCAGTTGACTATGTCTAATCCATTTGTCTCATTCCATAAGATAGTTTTGAAAATGTCTATTTTTTTATGACAATGTGTTTTCTTTTATTGATGAAAGTTTTTGTATCGTGAATCATCCGTGATTAAATTTATGGTAGAATTACTTTACATCCAGTTTAGATATAATGAAATCTAGAAGACATATCATCATTCAAGTGGTCAACAAAATAACAACAATTTCTAACTTGTACAATAGTAAGCATGCTAACATGCTATGTAAAGTGGAAACGCGACAGATATACCCTAGATAGAACAGTACTCGGTACTTAACTATATATAAAAAATAAATTTGCGACCCAAACCACCAACCCCCTTCTCCATCCCCCAAAAAAAAAATGAATGAAAGAACACATTACTTCCCTCTACTAGAGGTCAGATGCTTTATGTGTCTCGCTAATGTTGTATCTAACAAGGTCATTAGTTCAAAAGCTGATACTACTACATAGAGAAAATACCAAAAAATAGAATTCAAGCGTCATTACGCGTGTCTACAACATGACACTACATGATAATTGAAATATTTGATATAAAAATTGTAGCTTTACAGGAGCAAGAAATATTCTACCCATTATATAATAAAGTATACATTGAAACATGAAAATAGTAGCAACGAAGTGGCAAAAGGATAGGATGCAATATCTACAAATTAAGACGAATGAGCCTGGATGGAAGTTACAGTAGTATGCTGAGACAAAATGGATAATTCTTCTATTGTCAGTTCTGCTTCTATTGGCTATTTGTATCATCAACTAAAAAAGCCTACTAGTAAACTGAGAGAAAACGACCAAAGATTAAATGATCATATTTCTAGAACACTTACAAGGAAAATATAAGAGAGAATTCAACCTTGGGTCAATGACTTGAAGTAGTCACCCTAAAGAGTTAGCACCCAAAACATGTAAATAGATTGTTAGAACAAATAAGTTAAAGCTGCAATAAGGAATAAACAGAAAAGAAAGGCAAATGTTAAAGTGCACTTCATATCCTTTACATATATCTTTGCAAGAGTTTTTGCACCGAAAACGTTTTGAGCGACAGGCGAAAGAACCTTCTTCAAGCCAGGTCCAGTATTGAGAATGTACATATGGTGGAGTGTTTGCCAAATATTAGGCAAAAAGATTACTTGTGGCATCCAAATGGTTTGTTCATGATTTGAAAAGAGAAGATTTGACATTTGCAACCTAATTATACCTCAAAATGGTAATTATTATCAATTTTCACTATGGCTAACAATAGAGTTGCAATAAAAAATAATAAAACTTCTTAAGAAAAGAGCAAGACAAATTTCTAGATTATGTAGCACTCAACCAACAAAATAGCATTCTTCTAACAGCTTCTAATAATATGTGGATGCTTAATAAAGTGGTACACTATGTAAGTGGGAAGTCACATATGGGAAAAAATTTGAGAGATAAGTATACTACCCATATAAAGCTGACAATAAACTGCTGGAAGACCAATTATGTAAACAAAAGGAATTCAATTTGGGAAATCAGATTTTACCGGTACTTGGACATCCAAGATTGTGGTTGTTGAACATATATGTATTTTTGCAGCAATGGAACGAGCCGAGAACTTATTTTGAAGAGTTCTTTCAAACTCCTGAGCATAATACTTTGAGTGTCATTCAATTGTGGTGTGTGAATTAGTTTACTGGGGTGAGCTTTCCTAAGCCTTTCAATAAATTATTCATCTTTTACCTTTAAATATCATCAAGGACAATTATGCTTAATAGTGACTTATAAGCATCCTCAAATACTTATCACAAAACGTATCAAATGACATAAATGTACCCTATTCATTTACTTTAATTTAACCAAAATATATCTATCAAGCTAAAAGATTTTAGAGAACATTAAGATGATATACATCAAAAATAGAATGAGAGAAAATGAAACGAAGGTTTACCCAGGGGGCACATTGAGGATTTATTTTAAAAAGCATGATTCGTGTACTTGACACCAAGTTTCTATAGATATTTATATAAATGTTTTAAGATTAAAACAAGGAAGACATCCTTTCGAAATTGGAGAAAAATTATGTAGATCAAGCATCTAACTGAAATTCAACTTAACATAGTTGAGCACTTGAGAGTTAGGATAAAACACAGAACCTTGACAATCTTGATTCAGAAAGTCAGGGATTTAGGGATTTAGGTAGTTATCAACATATGTGTGCAAATGGGTACTAAGCCTACTTACCATATTAACAGATTATCTGTAGTTCCATATTTAGAGATTGAAATTTCCAAGGTGAATCAACAACTATATTATCACTCTCAATAGAAATAAAATAACTTTATTTAAGATAATGGATATTCTTCTTAACATAAAGAAATGAGCTTTGCAATCAATAAATAATGTATAACATCAAAAATGCAGTAGTAAGCTTAGATTTCTTTACCTTAACTCCGATCAACCAGTCAACCAACCAAATGAGCTGGAGCCACAACACCACCCTAAATGTGTAAATACATTCAAATTTTTGAAAAAAAATTTGTCATACTTTACGCCAAATGAAGTAAAAGCAAAATGGCTATTATATCCCCGAGATTTTCTTAAATTCTGTACAACTAAGTTTTATAGAAGTGAATAAATCATACAATTCAATTGACGAATCACGCATAAAAATCTGAACTTTTTTCATTAGAGCAACAAAATCATTTGCTTTCTCTATAAAATTTTCGTGCATTACAATGTGTACAATAAATGCATGCCGGTAATATGTATGCATTAGATGATACGTAAAGTATGTTATTATTTTGTTGGAGGTGAAAGCCAGGAAGTTTATCTGTCTCTTTCTCTAAAGTACAAAAATCAGATTGTTTATGAATCATGGGCTGATCAAGTGCAGGAATAGCATATTGATTATTTTCAGACAACATATGTTTATTTATCATTTTACGATAATCAATACAAGAAGTTCGAAGTTGACCTCGCATATCCCTTTTTCTTTGTTTATCTAGTTGACATATAGAATCATTATGCAAGTTCTTTTGACTTTCAGAAATAGTTTTAAGATGAATGAAAGCAAGGTTCTCCTCAGCAACCACTTCTGAAATTTCCATTGGAGCAGAAGGAAAAGTAAATAGATATTTGTACTCCAAGCTAATTTACTCCAAGCTAATCAATATGAAATTTTAAAATAGAAAAATGTATTAGGGAATTTATTATCTATATTGTACATACAGGAGAAAGAAAATATATGGTAGGGAAAATTAGATAATGATATATTGACATGAAATAAGAATGTTGACAACACAAGATAAATTAGTTGTTGCACACCAACATTTAAAACAAAAAAATTTAATATTTATTAATGAAGTTACAGTTTTCCAAGCTAGCCTGAAAGTAGTTCACAGTTCATCATTTGTAGAATTTAGGTTGATACCCTAAGAATAAAGGAAAGGGTGAGAAAATTGTAAACAAAATTTAATAAAATTTTAAAATGAGAAAAAAAAATATACATCTATACGTTTAGTTAACAGATAAAAAAAATATGTAGATAAAAAATAAATTTGCAAATTGAAATAGTTGTTGCATAAAAAAAAAAGATATGAAGATTGCTAGATTAAAAAGCAATAGAATCATTAACTATAATTGCTTAAGAATAATGCTACATTAATGATTATTTTGTTTTCTGGAATACAAGTGAGTATTACTATAACAAGAGCGCGTGACTTAACAATTTTCTTCTGCAAAATATTAGAACACAATTATATTGTAATGGAAGTATACATCATATTCTAATTTGTTGGATTCATTACCTCAAGTATAATTAAATTTGATTTAGTACTCTTGAATCAATTATCTAGTAATTGAAGGAAAGAGAAAAAATTAATTAAAAACATGTAACAATAATTAAGATCAAATAACATAGTGTTTACAAGAGTTCATGATTGAAGCAACTATTATGTTGCAATAAACATTAATGTTTAAGATTTGATCTTTTGTTGGAAAATTTTCTTGTAATACAATAAAGAAAATATAAAATTGAAAATGGAAACTATGTGACAAAATGCCATTAAGGGAAAAAAAAAACCTGATCGTATACACAATTAGTGATAAACCTTTTCAACATATCTCACAATTAATAAAAAAGCTTCAACAATTTCAGTACCATTTTTAAAAAGTATATTGCAAACAAATAATTAGTACTTCTAACTTAAAATTCTTATGATGTGAATTACATTATACCTAACTATACTAAAATATTACTTTTCTTAAAGATTAGCGAACAATGAAACTGTAATAGTAAAATAAATAACTTCTTTTGTAGGAAATAAATCGAAATAACGAAGGAAGTTATTGCATAGTTGGCAAATAAACAACTGTACAATTTCCTAATAAATTTATCAGTCAAAGTTGTTACGACATAATTTCTATTTCACCATATATTCAGTGTTGGGGATTTTCTACTTATCTATGATTTCTTGTTTTTAAAATAATTTGTAAACATTCACTGATGTTAAAAGATGGTTCGCAATAAGAAATGATACCACAAGTTTACATGTAAAATATTTCAGCTATCCTATGGTACATTTTTTTATTGTGAACTCCTCATTCAACATCACTTCAAAAGAGAAGTGCCCATACAGATAACAATGAAAGCAAAAAAAAACAAGAATGATGTTAGTGAAATGCAAAATACTGAAATAACAAAAGGCCATCAATACTTAGGTTTACTTTCATAACAATACAAATTTTATTTTGATCTGTCAATAAAAAATATTTCGCTAATGTAAAACTAAAACAAGACGAAAAATCAAACAATTACGTTTGAGAGAGCTAGTGAAGCAATAATATGAGCAACAGCAAAAATTCTTTGTACATATACTCTCAAATATATAAAATTTAATGTTAACAATACAGAACGCACTAAAGAAAATCCTAATAGCAAATATCGTTTACACGTTATAAAATATAATGGAACAATGGTGAGACAAAAATAATAAAGAAACTTACATAAACATGAATAGAAAATATAGATCATACATTCAAGAGTCTTAAATTTGAAATAAAATAGAAAGAAAAAATCAAAATAAAGTAAAACTCTCAAGCAAAAGAACAAATAACCTAAAAAATTTCATAATCAAAATTTTTGGAAAACACAACATAGCATTAAGATTTTCGGGCCAAGAAATGTGAAAAAACTACAAAAAATTTACAACACAAGCAAAAAAAATAATTTTCACAGAATATTTAAGTAAAAATTATAAAAGAAATTAAGATTTCTATACTTTGTGGCAAAACAAAAACAATAATGCTTACCTTTTAACGACAACCAACCTTTTAACAACAACTGGACGCAGTACAAACAAAACCTGAAGAAGATAAAATTTAAAAAAAACGATGAGAGACAATCTAAGGAACGCAAAAAATGGAAAAAAAAACTGAAAAGGGGGTTCCAAAACATAAACAAAACAACAATTTCCATAGAAAATCTAAGTAACTATCGTAAAAGAAATTCAAATTTCTAGGTTTTGTACACAAAAAAAAGTAAAACATACATTTTAACAATAATAGTAGAAAATACAAAACAATACCTGAAAAAAATCAAAGAAAACTAACGCAAGATGAAGAAAGGAACGAAAACGAAAAAAAAAAAAAAAAAA
>CAIGRP010023297.1:0-36834 GCA_903798385.1 Fraxinus cuspidata | reverse complement strand
AAAAAAAAACAAACGCAAAAAAAAAAAAAAAAAAAAAAAAAAAAAAAAAAAAAAAGAAAACGAAATACAAGTTGCATAAAAAACAAAAAACGCAAAAAAATGAAATGAAATAGAGAAATCAAACACAAACACGAACGAATTTACCCTTAATACCACGTCAATCTGCAAATCTATCGACGAGAAAGAGAGGAGTACGAAAAGATGATTTTGAAGGGTTTCTTTTTTGTTCGAGAATGGAAATAAATGAAAATGACTAAAATATATGTATATATAGTGAATGTAGAAAGAAAATAATTGGGCCTCTGAATAGTGCAATCCACATGTCATTTAATGAACAGTAAAATTTCACAATTACAGACAACACTCGTTAATGCAGGCCCACAATTTGGAAAAATTGAAAGCAAATAAACGTCTCATGTTACTTTTCTTTCAATGCAAACTGGTTAAGCATCAAAATAGAAGAAAACTTCAAATTGGTCTAGTGTGAACATGTGCGGACAAAAGTGAACATAAAAAGAGGATACATTCTTTAAGATAAAGGGAATATAGTAAAATAAATAAATAAATGGAAGAGGATTTGAATCACTATTGCATCTAAGTAACTCCTCATTTCCTTTTTATAAAGTAGGGATACCGGATATGCAACTAACATACCGTACCGAATATGTAACTTACTGTATATGCAATTAACATACCGTATATGCAACTAACATACCGGATATGCAATTTATTATTGCATCTACGGTAACTACAAATTTTTATAGTAGAAATACATAGATATACAACTTACTGAATATGCAACTAATGCACCGGATATGCAGTTTACAATTGGAACTACAGTAACATCACGTTGGTTACTATTGCATCTACAGTAACTACAAAGTGTCATTTTTATATAGTAGGAGAAATTTTTTCTCTATTCTCTATTAGTTTTTATTGCAAATTTTTCTATGTTCATTGATCTTAAAGGCATATGAAAGATAAAAAAAAATGGCGAGAACAAGCATTTCTTCATTTCCATTACTAACCGTGTTTGCTGGAGAAAATTATGAATTTTAGTATGCTAGAAGAAAGCTTTCTTGATGACACACGATCTATGGGAAATAAATGAGCGAACTATGAACTAATAAAATAAGATGCAACAAAAATATCGACCATAAAGAATATGAAGGCGCTTTTCTTTCTTTATTCAACTATGTTTGAAACAATCTTTCCAAGAATAGTTGTTGGGAATTTACTTAATATACACAATGAAATATAAACAATATTTTAATTCCCAAAAGGATCTTCTTTGTGTTTAGAAAGAAATTGCGATAGGAATTATAGCTTTATTGAATTCTGCAAACACATTTTCTTATCTTGAATACGAATAATCGCGATCTGCAATTCACAGCAATCCAATTATCCAACCTCCAATTGAAATCCACACATAGAACAAGAATGAAAAAATTATGATTTCTATTTTCTTGTGCTAGCAAGATAATGAATTGTGTTGTATGATTTATCAAACTCTAATAGCTTATTAATAAAAATTTAAGCGGGCTTAGCCCGATACTTAAACTTAATCCGGTATAATATTTAATTAATTAAACATGATCCATTAATTAATTAATTTGACCCATTAATAAGTAACACAATTAATTAATTGTCCAACACTTGTCAACTAATTAATTAGTATATTTCATTCTTCTAGTTCTCTTTTTGTGTATGATACATTAAGTTCTCGATCATGATACCTAACGGCGTGAAGTATTATTTTGATCTAATCAAAATAAGATAAATTAAAATGGTATTTTAATTTATCATTGATTTACCTTGATTAATTAATTTACATTCGTCGTCCCAGATGACATCTAGCAAAGTGTCGAGAAAATATATGTGAAGGAAAATGACACGTAGCATGACAAAAAAAAACTTATTCGTTTACCGTAAAATTATAATCCATTCATCAATATGACCAAATCAATTATGAGATATGAAGTGTATCAATATCTATTATCGATCATATTTTTCATCTCACTATTAAGTCAATGTAAGTCGAAAACTTTTTTCAACTTATGAGTACACATTGACCAAGGATTTCGTAATCAACTTATGAGTACACATTGAATGAAATGTATATCATAATCTCTTACTATTTAAGAGTGACGAATCATCTATTGATTATTTTCAACCTTCATATGATTCTTGAAATACTCAAAAACGATGTCGTATTAATGACTCTTGGCATAGCAACATCTAGCATTACCAAAGTATGACTGTCTCAAATATAAGACATTATGATAACCTCAAGTCGAAAGACCAATTTAACTATCAAATGTTAGAGATTAATCACTGACACTCAAATAGTTATCCATGTGGAATCTCCTACGGGTTTCCAATATTTTGTTCTACAACAAAACATTTACGTGTTCATTTAAGTGTCACCACACTTTAGCTTGTGAGATCATCTACTTCATAAGTAAAAAAAAGGTCACGCGTGATAGTCTATCCATAATAACGATATCCGTATCTCGTTATTGCTTACAACCGTTGATGATTTAAGATTCGGTCATATATAATTTATATCTCACAATCACACAACTCTTTGTAATTAACAAATTACTAAGATTTGAATTTAGAGACTGTTATTTAATTTATTAGAATAGTTATTAAAATAAAAAATAGATCTTGCCATAGATAAAATGTATCAATTATATATTAAAAGTGTTTATGTTCAAAATCAATTGGACTTGAGACAACAATTACAGTTGTGTCTATAACCAAAGTAGCTTGGGATAAGCTTGAAAAAGAGTTCAAAGGCTTAGAGAAAGTGAGAGATGTAAGGCTGAAAGCTTTGAGTTGAAAGATGAAAATCTCAAAATGAAAGATGGATGATCAAAGACTATGCTTCAAGGGTAGTGGATGTAGTTAATCGTCTTAAACTAAATGGGAAAGAAGTTTCATACAAGAAAGTTACAATAGCCATAGAGCACATAAAGTGCTTGTCAAACCTCTCTTTAATAGAATTTACAGGTGTTTTGTTGGCATATGAGCAGAGAAAATCTGAAAGTTCAATCAAAGTAGCTTTCAATGTGAAACATAAACTATAATACTAAAAAAGGAAGTGGGGAAAATAAGTTACATGACGAGAAAAAAGGAGAGGAGAAGGTAGTAGTAAACAAAGAACTAATAAAAGAGAGTAAAGAACTATCCTTCTTGTTTACTTTGCCAAAAATAAAAATAAAAAAAAAACATTTTCAAAAAATTGCTGAAAAAAATAAGCTGTGCAGATTTTGCAAGAAGTGTGACCGTGGGAGAAGTTTTGTAGAGCTAAACAACAAAATCAGACTTCACAACACCACCAGCAAGGGTACCAAAATTAGGAACCTTCTTGCGCTTAAAAAGAATGATGAAGATCATTTGTTCCGTACCTTCCACGTTTTGTTATGACATAAAATCTTTGGTTATTTGAGTGTATGTACATTTGCCACATGACAAGCATGATGGAGATCATTTGCAATTGTTATCAATAAATATTTATAAAAGCAAGACTACGTGTTTGAGAGAGCATTCTGAAGAGTCAAAATATATGCGAACTCAGAATAAAGGCTAGTAAGCGTTAATGGCATGAAGCCTCATAAGCAACCTTGAACAAAGAAGGTGAGCCAATATACTTCATCACAAGCATAAGGACTAGTTTGGTGAATAAACGTGAAAAGATAATAGATTTAGTTAGAAGTCAGCTAATCAATCACTATCACATGTCCTTAGTAAAAGGACTTAAATACCCTCGAGGCCTCAATAGAAATCTATAAATATGCATAACTCGAAACTGAGAAAAACATGCAAATTTGAATATCTTCATTGCAAATAGTTATTTTTCTTGTTGTTCTTGCTTAAGCAATGGGATCAATGAGTTTAGTAAGAGAAAGCCCTAGTTATGTCACAGAAATTTGTTGATCATTATTTTCAGGTCAACAAATTAGCGATATCTGTGAAAACTAGAATGCAGGCAACCACGGTCTCATCGTCCCGAGTAAAAAATCACCTAAGAACTTGTTTAAAGATGATACAAATTATTGAATTTTATAGCTGTATTCGAAAAAACTTTCCAAGCTTTAAAAAAGCACATGGGAAAAGTGCCAACTATTAGCAATTTCAAATGATGCAGAGCTATTTAAAACTGCACTGATGGAGTTGTTAACAAGAAAAATGATGCAAGTACAGGAAAAAAGTAATAGGTTTTTTACAGAATTTTATATTTATCTCATATGAGGAGGCGGGCCCACATGAATTAAATATTGTTAAAAATATCGAGACCCACGTGTTGTTTGTATTCTGTCCATTTTCTGTGAGAAATTCCATGTACCCATAGCATCATTCTGTTAACAAAATTATGTATAAAGGCAACCAGATACGTATTACAAAATGGAATTTTCTTCAAAAGGGGGTAACAATTCCTTTGTTGAAATGCCTAGCCAATATGAAACAATATATAATGAGGAAAATTCAAGAAGGCATAGCGGGGATCATGATATTGGGCATTCCCAAGCACAAAAGACGTTGAAACAAGGATATTATTGGACAACTATGAGGAAGGACGCCATAGACTTTGCCAAAAAATGTGAAATATGCTAGGGTTCGCAATTATACCTCGACAGCCATCACAAAAATTGATTACCATCAATATCCTTTGGCATTTGTTAACGTGGGATATCAATTTTGTTGGACCTTTGTCCATGGGAAGATCTAACCTGACGTTCATAATTGTGGCAAACGAGGCAGAACCTCTTACCAACATCATCGAGGCCAATTCCTGTAAGTTCATGTCAATTCAAAATTCCAAACTCCATTATCTCAAATAACGATGCACAGTTCCAAGGGAAAAAGTTGAAAGCTACGTGCAAAGAGCTAGGGATCCATTGCCATTTTTCTACTCCATATTATATTCTAGTTAAAGGACAAGTGGAAGCAGTGAACAAAACCTTGAAAAGCATTCTGAAAAGAAAGCTTGATTCTATGAATGAATTCTAAGCTGATGAGTGGTAACAAAATATGTGGTCATATTGCACCACCACCAGGACTTCCACAAGAGAGACTTATTTCTATTTAGGCTATGGAGTCAAGGCTATGATTCTGGTGGAAATAAGCTTGAGTTCAGCAACAAAGCTGAACTTTGATAAAGAACATAATGAAGAAGCCATGAATGCAAGCCTAGATCTCTTAAGAGAAAAAAATACGAGATACCTCCCAAATGAAGCTCTCGGTATATCAAAGAAAAATGGAAATGTACTTTAATTCAAAGGTTCACTAGAAAACCTTTAAGGTTGGTGATCTGAAGAAATTTTTTGTCGCAGACAAGAAGATAGGTTCAAGCTCGTTAGGCCCAAAGTGGGAAGGGTTATATACGGTAGTCAAATTGATCAGGACAGGAACATATAAACTTGTAGACAATAGTGGCAAACCTCTCAAACACTCTTGGAACGGTGAACATTTAAGAAAATATTTTTAATAAAGTCATGGTTTAAGCGAATTTCAACTCGCTTATTTGTGAGATACTAAAGTGTATACACAAAACAACATCTTAAATTTATGTTAATGTCGCGAAGTCTTTCAATTATGCAAGTTTACCGACTTAAGCAAGATACACAGGGTGTTCGAGTAAATCACTAATAGATAATCAAACACAAAATCCAAAAAAATCTTTAAAAATAAATAATTATTACTATAAAGAGAAGTTACAAGTACAAAACTCGATTTTGCTACATCGAACGAAAGGATTACATTCCAAGTCAGTTAAACCTAGCAAATTCCTAGGAGAACACAACATTTAAAGTTCGCATAACTCAGCATTTCTTCATACTCCTGAGATTATGTAATTACAAGCTTTCCAAAGATGAATAGGGGTAGACCAAAAGCATTTTGGAGAATTAAGTTTGGAGTAATGGAATGCGAGTTTACGATAGGTCATGGTATAGCAGCCAGACGGAACCAATGCCTCTTCACCCTTAGTAATTCCTCTGAGATGCACATATGTGGAAAACATAAAAATTTGCCTATTTTTATATCATAGTTATTTGAGATGATGCTGCAAAGGAGAAATCACCCCCAATCCCGGAAGCTCGCTAAATCCCATATCTCCCAGATTCCAGAGGAACCATTAAAGGCCTATCAGAAGAATGCGGTGGAGTCGAAAATGATGATTATAAAATATCACCATCCTTAACATTAACAGTATTATTCTGAGAATTACTTTAAGGAAACATTTAGTGTAATGGTTTTTCGAAAGGAACGACAATCTTAAAAAATTTAGGAAAAATTGCAAGTTTTGTTTAAAAAAGAAACAAATCACACTTAAAACAATATATATAAGTTTTAAAAGATAGATCCTGGCTGTTAAATTCCAGCAGACTCAATCATAATCATCTAAAAATGAAGCAATCCTAATTATTGAATAGAAAGGGCACATCCACACAAACGATCTGGATCAAGTGTATGCATCATGCACATTGAGATGACTTCATATCGAAAAATGTATTAAAAGGCAATTATGAAGAGTCGTTTCATCAAATCAACGAGGCAACTATCATCAATGCACAGAAAGTTGCAATACATATGTCATATCTTAAGTCCACAAGCTCACCACTTAAACATAAATAGTTAAGCTCAATTTTTTAGGACTATTGTTGATTGAATATCCAATCTCCTCATTAGTAAACAGACAGTGCATCGAACCAAGAAATTCGAGTAAAATTCTCAATTTGCCTATTAGAAGAAATTGTTAAAGTCTATACCAACAACAAAATTTAGATGAATCCACCTTTAAGCTCGCTCAACATAGAATCTGAACACTGTCATAAACCTAACACAAATGATTAGACTTGGAGTTTGAGACTATTTGTTATCAATAAATTTTTATAAATAATCATAAGCGAGCCTTGTCTGAGCGACATTCTGAAGAGTCCAAATATATGGGAACTCAGAATAAAGGCTAGTAGAAGCATCAATAACGCGAAGCCTCATAAGCGACCGTAAACATAGAAGACAGACCAATATACTTTATTAAGAGCATGAGGACTAGATTGGTGAATAAAACATGAAAAAGATAACATATTTAGTTAGAAATTAGTTAATCAATTATTTTCAAGTGTCCTTAGCAAAAATGACTTAATTACCCTCGAGGCCTTATTAGAAATATGCATAGATGGGAACTGAGAAAGGTATACAACTATGAGTATCTTCATTTCAAATAGCAATTTCTCTTTATACTCCTAATTGAATATTGAATCACTGAGTTTAGAAGGAGAAAGCCCGGTCCATGAGAGAAATTCATTGATCATTATTTTAAGGTCAACATCAAGTTCAATCCTAACTGTAAAGCAGCCATTAGGATGGGAAATTGAGAACTTGTAACAGGTAAAGGAATAGGAATCATTATAGTTCCAACAATGAAAGGAACAAGCTATATTGTTGATGTCTTAATAGTGCCTGGTTTAAGTTTAAATTTAATGGGCGTTGGTCAAATGCTTCAAAATTGCTTTTCATTGCAATTTAAAATCTTTTTATGCAAAGTATTTGATCCACGCAATGTTGAAATAGCACGTTAGATAAAATCTTCAACATTCATTGGCAAAGTGTTATTGCAAATATTTCATAAATTAATTTTTATGAGTCAAATTTGTGTCACAAAAAAATATGGTCATTACAACTACAAGTCCTTCGCCTACCTGCATGCACATTGTATTGTAAGTGATTTGCCTCGAATTCAAGAGCTAGGAGAAGTATGTGAAAGTTGTTACTTCGAATGCATAGGGAGTCATTTCCGACAAAAGATACATTGAGAGCAATGCAAAAACTTCAACTTGCACAAGATATTTGTGGCCCTATGAGAACCCATTCATTGAGTCAAAATCTACATTTTGTGCATTTTATTTATGACTGACAAGGATGTGTTAGGTCTATATCATGAGAAACAAGTCCGTAATATTCCATATTTTAAAGAAATTTTAAGCTCTTGTAGAAGCTCAATCAGGTTGTAAAATACAGATGTTAATGTCGGATAATAGCAAAGAATATACTTTGATAATTTTTTATTCGTTTTATGAAGGAAATAGTGTCCATCATCAACTTACTGTCCGTTACACTCCACAAAATAATGGAGCGGTTGAAAGGAGAAATAGGTGACTTATTGATGCAGGAGGATCCGAGTTATTTGATAGCTCGTTGATAGCGTTGAGATACCATGACTTGGCAGATCAGCGCAAAAAATGGCAAGTAATCGACGATCTTTCCTAATTGAGGCCGTTTTTGGACTCGTTTCGGTAGTTTGGCCATAGCTTTGGCTACAGTTATCAGAATCACGCTCATGACGCCAATTCGAAAAGATCTTTTCGGCTCGCATGTCGTGGTCACCGATTTTAGTTATTTTCCCTTCTGAATTCCTGATTTTAGTTATTTTTTCCTTCTTTGGTAATATTTTGTTTGCCTTTTAAACATAGATTGCGAACTCAAATTAAGCCAGATTTTTGAGATACTGTTTCTTTTATTACGTACTTCTTTTTGGTATGAATATTGATATTTTCCTATTTTTGGTAAAATTTCGATAATTATGATTTTTCAGCTATATAATCCGACTTGTGGGTTATTTTTCGAAGTGGGATGAATAATAAAGAATTTTCTTCTTTTCTTGGTATTTTCTCTTGCGTTCTTGTCTGTTAATTATCTGCTTAATTTCAGCCTTCAAAATAATCGCTATTTTGCCCGGCGTCACTTATGAAGATGGCTAGTTACATGCTAGCTGAAAAATGAACTGCTAAATAGATTTTGGGCTGAAACAGTGTATACTTTAGGCTTCAGTTTACTTGCAGAACAGACTTTCAACCAAGGTTGTGAAAGAAACGACATCAATTGATGCATGGTATGGAGTGAAACCTACATTAACGAATCTCAAAGGTTTTTTTTCTTTATTCGACATTAATATTCTAGGTCAGAAAAGAAGTTGGACAGCAAGGATGTGAAATGAATTTTTCTTGGCTAGTTCTCAATCAAAGGGCTATAAAGTGTACAATCTGGAAACTGAAAATTTATGGTTTTCAGAGATGTTGAAGTTAATGAAAATGCTTAATGGAATTGGGAGGAATCCAAACCACATTAAATTTGTTCAGTTTCTAATAATGCAGCCCCTGAAATTCACCACGTGTTTCAGAGTCAAGCACTTCAATGAAGGTCCGTGTCTTCTTCTGGCCCCAGTCCACCCCTTAAAGGAACTAGACTATTGAATGAAGTTCATGAGAGACTATATAAAAAATTTTGAACTTGGTAGCTACGAAGAAGCAACAAAACACTGTGAATGAGTTAAAGCTATGAAAGCTGAAATGGAAATGATTAAGAAAAATCGGACTCGGGAGTTTGTGCCAAGGTCTAAAAACAGAAAAGTGATTGGAGTAAAATAGATTTACAAAGCTAAATTAAACCCTGATGGTTCAATTTACAAGTATAAAACAAGACCTCTAGCTGAAGGATTTGCTCAAAAAAGTGTTGGGTACTTTGAAACTTTTGCAACAGTTGCAAGACATGGAAAATTAGGCTATTGATTGCTTTGGCTGATCCAAAAAGATGGAAAATACACTAGTTAAAATCAGCTTTTCTCAATGGAGAATTGGATCAAGATAAATTTGTTGAGCATCCCGAAGGTTTCTACTCAAATTCTTATTTGGGTTGTGTGTAAGCTCAAAAAGGCCTTTTATGGATTGAAGCAAGCTCCAATGACCTCAGTACAACAAACTTAGCGGATTTATGTTGAAAATAATTCAAGAAGAATGAGAGTGAACACACACTTCGTTAAAACAGGCAACAACTCTCACAGATGATTTGCTTATTACATGGAATGATCAGCAAATTGATTCATTTTCTTATATAAATTACAGAAAGAACTTCAGATGACAAATCTGGGAAAATTAAGTACTTTCTTGGTATTGAAATCGAGCAAACCAGGATGACATCTTCATTTCACAACAAAAGTATGATTGTGATTTTTAAAGAAGTTCAATACGTAGAATTGCAAAAGAATAGAGTATTTTTTTGGAATCCAAAAAAGAAAGAAGTCGTGGCACAATCAACTTCAGGCACAGAATATGTTACATCTTGCAAAGATAGGACCCATACGTGTCCCCAATTAGTCTACGTGGTGAGTGGTTCGGGGGGCCCACGCTTCGTGCACTGACATGGACGACCCAACTTCACATAGGCGACCCTCTTTAAGTTTGAGCGAACCCGTGTAGAAAAGGCTGGACGAACCGACCCTATTACACACAGACCCCCTTGCAAGAATCGGTCCAGGGCGAGGCACTGACAAAATCTTGAACAGATCTTGTGCCACGTGATTAACAAGACAACTTACTGTCACCGTCGCTGTCGTAAACCTATTTGGTCAAGTCCAAGCCGCAAGCTAGGCTTTGTGGGTAAAAAATAGTATTAGCATTTAAGGTTGTGATTGATAGATGCCTATGACTAGAAAGGTCGGTCATGTGGATGAGGCCACGTGCATTTTCATCCAATGGCCTTCATTCACTTTGTCCAAGTATAATGCAAGTTTAGAATCTCAAAGATATATTCATGCCGCGCATATTTTTATTCATTCACTCCAAAGCGGACCTCTTTTTATATTGGAGGCTCACGTTTAAAGCTCTCCCACACTCATTCAATTACTTCCCAACTGACTTGACCGTCGGAGTGCGCGCGACAAACTTTATCCCTTTCGAAGGAGGCCATGTGTGACTAACGGTTTGTCCAAGTGTGCAGAAACCCAGCTTGAGTGGACATGAAAGTCCTTGAGATCTGTTGGCCACATCATTAATACATTTTTTGGGGTCAACATATTAGTGTCGTTTGTGAGAAATACAATATTATAACCACGAGCACCCTTGTGATAGAAGCTATTAGAAGCAGAACTTTGAAGAAAGACTTTCTTCTTGAAAGAAAGAACAACTGCAAAGAGAGAGCACATAAAGCGCATGTTTTTAGCTCCAAGTCAATGACACGTTATGAGTTCTAGTCACTACGAATCGTAGGGTAGGAATAGACAACATGAGGCTTCTGAAGAAGAGTTTCTTCGAACGAATGTGAACTTGCGTCGTCCTCACCACTAACATAGGCAAGGCGGTACCACATCGCGTTTAGCTACGGAAGTAGGGGAGATGGCTGCAAATATGAGGAACATGGCCCTGTAGAATGCTACTATGTACCAAATACTCATGAAGATATACCAACAGATAAGATTTCAAGTGCCTCAGCATGGAACATTTCCCCAAGAGGACGATGAAAATAACACCACGGTTACCCCCAAGTGTACATAAGGGAAATCGGTCCAGCAGAGAGAGAAGTGGAAATGGACACCTCCACCAATTATGTTACTAGTCGATCCGGAAATAACATCCCACAAGGGGAAAACTTCCCCGAAAATATGCTCAAGAACCCAAACCCTAAAGATCAACCGGTGTTTTTGATCGAATTGGACCTTCAAGGCCTACAAATAGGTCACACCTCCCTTCCAGAGGGAGGAAAAACAAAATTAAGTATATGAACCTCAGGGGTTCCTCTTCCTAGAAATAGGCAAGAGAAAAGAGACGAGACGAACTTGAGAAATAAAGTGGAAATGTCACTGCCCCCTCGTTACCAAGCAAAGGGAGATAATTCTGACGGTCCATGCAGATCCTTTGAGTTAGATGATGATGACGAAAGTGTACCGTTCTCCCGAGAGTTGAGAAGCACCCCAGTTCCAAACCACTTTGTGCCTCTAAAAATACCCAAATATGAAGGAAAGGGTAATCCGGCGAAGCATCTCAACAACTACAAGACCCATATGTCTCTACTGGGAGCCTCACCATCGCTAAAGTGCAGAGATTTCCATCTCGCATTGACTGGGGCTGTAGAAATTTAGTACAGTCATATTCCATCCTATAGCATTAAGAGCTAGCCGGACCTCAAAAAGACCTTTTTGAACCAATATTTGTCTAGCAAAGAATAAGAAGCCCATATCCAAAGGTCACAGTACATGGGGCAGCAAGTAGGTAAAACTTTGAAAAGCTACTTGGCTCGCTTCACGAACGAGATTACCTATTGCGAGCAGGGTACACATAGAGAGATCATTTTTGCACTAAGAGGATGCTTTAACATGAACACCCTATTTTGGAGGGATTTACGAAATAAGAATCCTACCTCTTATGATGCCTTGGTATAAACGATGAGAAGTGAGATTGTCAATGAGAAGCTGATTTATCACCGCAACCAAACTTCAATGGGACTCCCACCGCATCGAAGACAGCGGCGAAGCCCTGTATCACACTTGATGAACCAGCAATAGACCCAAGTAGGATATACAATCGTCCCATATCAGGCTAAATGTTAGCCACTGCCACGCTAAATGCAGTGCCATCATTGGCATACGAAGATGTCAGATCCGAGGCTCAAAGACAATCGAATCAATCTAGGGGAAGGAACATGGAGTCTAGAAATAGGCAATACTACACCTACCATCGAACCAAAAGCTACATCACTGAAGACTGCCTATCTAGGCCATACTATGAACAGCCAGTAGGCCCCGTGTAGAGAGGAGAAACACCCATCAAGTACAAAGGGACGCTCCTCAGCCTAGGCATAAGAGAGAGCCTAGACATGATGAGGCGATGCGACATCCCTGAAATAAATCGCCTCAATAGAGACATGATGAGGAAAGAAATAGACCAAGAGGCGCTTAAAGGCCTAGGAGAAAACCCCCAACCGATGCAGATAATGTCCCCATCGAGAAAATTGACACCATTATTGGTGGCCCACACATGGGAGGAGAGTCAAGAAATGCTCAGATAAATTACTTAAAAAAGTGAATGATCCTCCCATGACAAGCTACTTAGTCAATAGTGCCGCTCATGGATCTAGAAGCGTCCCACCAATAAATTTTTCACAAAAAGACACCATTGGGGTTCAATACCCCCATTGCGACGCTTTGGTGGTACGGGCTTAAGTACATGTTGGTGGACAATGGGAGTTCCATTAATATCCTATTTGGAACCACCTATGACAAGATGATGGTGGATCATGAGCTCACCCCCATGACCGCCCATTTATACGGTTTTACCAACGACAGCATTGTTCCTAGGAGAAGGATCACGCTGGCAGTGGAAATGGGAGAACCCCCACTCACGACTCACCACTTCATGGAATTTCTCATTGTAGATCACCGATCTACCTACCATAAAGTATTAGAGCGATCCACTTTGAAAGACTTGGGGGCCGTTACTCCATACACCATTTCTGTATAAAATTTCCCATTGAAAAGGAGTTGCTACGGTGCGAGGAGACCAGATGGGTTCGAGGGAATACTACCTTAGCTCTTTGAGAAAGTCTGAACCCCGAAGTATAAATATGGTCCTAGTAGACGCTGAAATAGTTAACACACCTGAAGAAGGTCTAACCCCTAAGCAAGGGGGAGACGTCAACATGATATATGCCCCTGAAGAAGGGGTCATTGATGTGGATTTGGACCCTAGGGTCACTGAGTCAAACTCAAAAGCAACCCCAAAAGAGGAACTCGAACTTTTCCCAGTGGACCCACATGACCCCCACAAGGGTGTTGCAAATAGGGAAGGAGCTTGAGTCAACAGAAAAGATCAGGCTTAAAGGTTTCCTACTCAACAACTTAGACATATTTGCATAGAAACACAAAGATATGGTGAGCGTCGACCCCAAAGTTAGTTGTCATCGTCATAACGTAGACCCCAAGTTCACCCTTCACAGGTAGAAGAGAAGAGCCTTGAACCCAAAAAGGTACGAAGCCTTGAAAAAAATATACAAAAGCTCCGATCAAATGGGTTCATCATGGAGGCAGCATACCCAAAATGGGTTTCCAACCCAGTATTGGTAAAGAAATCCAACGACAAATGGAGAGTTTGCAAAGATTTTTCCAATCTTAACCAAACATGTCCAAAGAATAGTTTTTCGCTTCCAATGATCAACTAGTTAGTTGACTCCACTGCAGGTCATGAGCTCTTGAGCTTCATGGATGCGTACTCAATATACAACCCAGCTGACGAGATTAACACCTCATTCATCACCGACAAAGGCCTCTACTGCTACAAAGTCATGTGATTTGGCCTGAAAAATATTGGGACAACCTACCAACGACTAGTCAACAAGATATTTGCCGACCTTATAGGCAAAACAATGGAAGTATACATTGATGACATGCTTGTGAAGAGCCTCAAGGCTGTAAATCACATCGAACACCTAGGGGCCACTTTCAAAATATTAAGGAAGTAAGGGATGAAGCTGAACCCATTAAAGTGTGCTTTTGGTGCAGTTTCGAGGAAATTCTTGGGCTATATAGTTAACCAACAAGACATCGAAGCAAATATGAAAAACATTAAGACCCTAATAGATATGAAATTCCCATCCAAGCCCAAAGACGTACAAAGTTTAACATGTCATCTAGCAGCGTTAAGGCGCTTTATCTCTAAAACAATAGATAGGTGTCTCCCATTCTTCAAAATTCTGAGGGGAAAAAAGAGGTTTTAGTGGAATGAGGAGTGTGAAGAGGCTTTTCAAGGGTTGAAGAAGCACTTGGGATAAGCTCCCCTCCTCTCAAAGCCCTAGGAGGGAGAAGCGCTACTTTTGTATTTGGCCATGAGCGTAGAGACTGTGAGTTCAGTTTTGGTAAGGGAAGAAGGCGGTGCACAACTATCCGTTTACTATTTGAGCAAGGCCTTCTTGCAGCTGAATTACGTTACACTGATATGGAAAAACTTGCTTTGTCCATTATGATCACCTTTAGGAAACTGAGACCCTACTTTCAGGCCACAGTATACACGTGTTAGCAAGTCTTCCTCTTAAGCGGGTTCTCTAAAAGCTAGATGCTTCGGGAAGACTAATAAAATAGGTTGTGAAACTGAGCGAATTCGACATTTCCTATCAGCCAAGAACATAAGTAAAAGGACAAGCCGTGGAAGACTTTATAGCATAATTCACAGAGGCAACGGACATAAATGTGGCAATGGAACTAGCAAACCCCCAAGCTTGGAAACTGTTTGTTGATGAATCTTCTGGTGAAATGGGTTTTGGGGCTGGTATATTGCTGGAGAGCCTAGAGGACTACAAACCCAACTCACAATTAGGCTTGGTTTCAAGACCTCTAACAAAACAGTAGAATACGAGGCGTTGCTAGCATTCTTCAGATTGGCAAACAAAATGCATGTCAAGAGCTTAGCAGTTTGTAGCGACTCACAGTTGGTCGTAAATCAAGTCAATTGTAGTTTCATAGTCAAGGATAAAGGCATGGTAGCATACCTGAAAAGGGTGATGGGTCTTCTCTCCTACTTTGAGAAATTTGAGCTGACCCAAATACCAAGAGCTGAGAATCTACACACTGATACTTTATCAAAGCTAGCCAGTAGCAAAAATTTCGAACTGCTTAAGATTGTACCAATGGAATACCTCCCTAAATTTTGTACCTTAGAGGGAAAATAAATAATTTGGATTAAGGGGATCTCACAGTGGATGCAAACGATTATTCCCTACCTTAAAGATCAGGCATTGCTAGAAAATAAAGAAGCCCACAAATTCAAATGCAGAGTCATCGACTACATACTCCACGACGAAGTATTTTATAGAAGAGGCTTCTCATCCCCACTTTTAAATGCTTTAGAGGGGAAAAATCCAACTATGTCCTACGAGAGTTCATGAAAGAGTGTACGGCAGCCACACAGGGGCCTATTACTAGCACAAAATCTTAAGGTAAGGGTACTACTGGCCTACTTTGAGAAAAGATGTGGTATAGTTTGTTAGAAAATGCAACAAATGTCAAAGATTTTCTCCCGTTCAGAGGCAGCCATCACAGGAACTTACCGTGGTATCCAGCCCCTAGCCGTTCACTAAGTGGGGGGTCGAGTTGATAGGTTTCATGCCAAAAGGGAAAGGAAGTGCAAAATATGCAAATGTTGCCATTGATTACTTCACTAAGTGGGTCAAGGTAGAACCGTGAGCAAAAATAATCGAGGCCAATACTTCCAAGTTCATCTGGAAGAATATCATCTACCGGTTCAAGATTCCCCACTCACTCGTAACAGACAATGGGCAACAGTTCGACAACAAGAAAGTTAGAGACTTGTGCGACGAACTAGGTATCAAGAATCATTTCTCATCATCTCACCACCCCTAGGTAAATAGTCAGGTTGAAACAGTTAATAAGATCATCAAGCACCTCTTGAAAAAGAAACTTGATTCATCAAAAGGGGCGTGGCTGGACGAGCTCCCCTATGTGTTGTGGGCAATTTGCACCACAAGTCAAACTGCAACTAGAGAAATCCATTTCTCTATAACATACGGGGCGAAGGCCATAAACCAGGTCGAAATAAGTTTTCCTTTGCCTCGCCGCATGCACTTCAATGAAATATCCAACGATGAGATAAGGCGTTGTGAGCTCAATTTCCCTGAAGAAAGGAAAGATGACTCACAGATAAAGCTGGCTTCCTATCAGAGAAAAATAGCAATGTACTACAATGTCAAGGTCAAAAAGGAAATCATTCAAGAGAGGCGATCTCGTGCTCAGAATTCCTTTTTTCGAAATAGTCTAGCATTCAAACGTTGAGTCCGAACTGGGAGAGCCCCTACCAAATATCAAACAACATGAGACTAGGGACTTTCCAAATTGAAATTTTAGACAGGAAGGTACAGTCCCACCTCTAAAATGTGAAGCACTTAGAATGTATTACCAGTGAGGTCGTGATCATTGCATGTATATATTTGTTATTAATACAAATGTCATTTTAACAATTCTTGTTAACTATGGGGAGCCCATATGTTAATTCAATTCAATTAATTATGACTATGGTGAGCCCATATGTTGATTAAGTTCAATTAATTATGACTATGGCGAGCCCATATGTTGATTCAGTTCAATTAATAATGAATATGGTAAGCCATATGTCGATTTAGTTCAATTAATTATGACTAGATAGGCCCATATGTCGATTCAGTTCAATTAATTATGACTACGGCGAGCCCATATGTTGATTCGGTTCAATTAATAATGAATATGGCGATCCTATATGTTGATTCAGTTCAATTAATAATGACTATGGCGAGCCCATATATTGATTCAGTTCAATTAATTATGACCATGGGGAGCCCATATGTTGATTCGGTTCAATTAATTATGACCATGGGGAGCCCATATGTTGATTCGATTCAATTAATTATGACCATGGTGAGCCCATATGTTGATTCGGTTCAATTAATTATGACCATGGTGAGCCCATATGTTGATTCACTTCAATTAATAATGACTATGGCAAGCCTATATGTTAATTCAGTTCAATTAATTATGATGAGACCATACATTATTGTTACTGTTCAAAGTTAGATGTGACCAGTTGTTTACTTAAATTAAGTTTATGACAACAAACGCGAAGAGGGAAGAAGAAGAAGAGTTATTCTATACATAGTCAAGCTCATTACAAGGAGTGGAGGGTGGACTATTACAAAGTAAAATGCCTAAAATCTAATCAGTTGCATCATCCTTCTGAGGTTGCTCCGGGGTATCAATCTCCTCCACAGAATCTTCAACTTCGTTGGCAGGATTTGATGGTATTGCAGGCAGAAATTCTTCTTTTAGGGCCACCACTCTAGTTGGGGCTGCAGCTCGGCAGTTCTCCGAAAAACTTCATTGTATGCGACCCTCCTCCAATACAAGCCGAGATCGTCATACTCAGTCCTTTCATGAAAATGGGCTATTACTCGTTCACAGCTACCTTCCTTACCCCCACTTAGCTGCTACTTTAAATTGACAACCTCAGCAGTCGATTTCTCCACATGAGCCTTCAGTTTTCCCTTCTTCTTGTTAGCCACCTCCATGGTTGACGAACCGATTTTCTGCAGGTTTTCAGAGTTCTCCACACGCTTCGTCAAGGTATTAACCTGGGATTTGTAGAGATAGACTTCTTTCTTCAGTTCATTGCTCTCCTTTAGAAGCGCATCCACCCTCGACTCTGTCTCAACTTGCTTTACCTTGGAAGACTCAATTGCTTCATTAGCTGAAGATGTCTCAGCCTTGGCTTTATTCAGAGCTGCTTCAGTATCCTTGGTCCTCTGGAGGTGCTCTTTATTAAGGCCTTGCAGCTGCCTCATCTCTATTTAAGCATTTAAAAAGAAGCCCTGAGAACGAGCCTGCAAAGCGAGCCCAACCTCCACCATATCCACTGCATCACAGGTCTCGGTGTACAAGGAGTACTTATCAGTCTAGTACATGTGTTGAATCCTTATAGCCCCTTGGACCTCAGCAGGCAGCATCTCCATTATCATGGAGGCAATCTTGTCGGACCTCCCACCCAAAATATTTTAGGTCTTTTCTTCGGAGGGGGCACTCATCATCTCCATGTCTTGTTTCCTCACTAAGCTCGCCCCCTCCTCAGCCACCTCCTCAACATCCACTATTTTCACCGATGAAATGGGCTCAGCTTGAGTTGGTCGTCGAAGTGGCTCCCCAATGGTTGTCTAGCGCTTAGGAGGAGGATCAGACTCGGAATTCTTCGCTAAAACCAACTTCCTCTTAGGGGGCTTCTCCATGGAAGTCTCTGCTTCCTTCTTTTTTTCCTTTTGTTTCTTAGAGGAGACGATGGGTTCATTTTCGAAAGGCGAGCCATCTTATCCCATTGGTTCTTGTAAGATGAGGAGTAGAGCTCAAAGGCTTCTTACTTTTTACCTCTCCCAGGCGCCTCATGTAGAACATATTCGGTTTGACATATTTATTCTTGTCGTGTCACTCTAAAAAAAAAATAGGCGAACCATTAGTAAAGCTATGAAAGTGTGATTATCAAACAGTTAGAATAAAGGGTTATTAACTGCTCTACCTTTGGTAGCCATCTGCTAGTGGGTCACGAAGAGGTTTTGCTTCCCAAGTACGTTCTTGAAGTACATCTTCTCTGAGGGCAGCCTGTATATTACCTCAGTGATGGCCCACTCAGACGACTCGAGTTCGAATAGGTTAACTGCAGCTGTACAAAGTACGAATCAGAAATAGAAATAAAGGATAAGAACATAAGAAAACAAATATCACTTCAGCTAATGCTAGAGAGTCTATACTTGTGATATTGGGTCAGCACAGTTATCTCCAGGACCGTATCTCCCTCCATTATCTGTCAGCGGCCCCTAACCCAGAACCAAGATGATTTACAGTTCTTGATGGAGGTTGAAGCCTCCCAGATAAAGGAAGAGTGCGGGTCCCAGGGGTTCATGCAATACCACCCCATACTCACTTTTACCACTTGAGGCTCAGGGTTGAAAGAGAGTTTGAAAAACCTGTGGAGGCATATCCTCACCAAGAGTGACCACCTTCCAAATAAGCAAGCCCTGCTAACTGGCTCCATGCATTGGGCACTAGCTGGGTGGTGGCTACGTTGTAATGCCTAAGGATGTATCTAAAAAGGGGTATAAAGGAAACTTCATCCTCCCACTCAATATAGCCTCACTAACGGCCACACACCACTCCCGAAGGAAGCATGCCCTCTTCTTAGGGGTCGGGAGAAACATTTCAATGTTGTCTGTGATCCTATACCTCTCCCTAAAAGTCTCCAGTTCTCTCTCCTTAACATTAGTCGCCCACATGGAGTCATCCCACCTAACACTATAGTCTATGGGGCCTTTCTACATCATCTAGGCACTGTGAGGGCCCACATGGCCTCCATAATCCTCTCAATGGGAATTATGGGAGGCACGCCCGTCTCGACACAAATTAGTGTAGGGATGGCAATTTTTCCCGCCCCCGCCCCGACGAGGCCCTGCCCTAAATGGGGCAAAAAAACTCACCTCGAACGATTTGGCAAGCACCCCATCTCGAGTCACGGGGAGGGCCCGTCCCACCCTGCCAAGAATAATAATCAAAAAAAATTAATAAACTATAAAAAAAATTAACCGAAAAAAAAAATTAAACGGGGCGGGAAAAGCGCCCCGAGCCATCTAAGGTGGGCAGGGCGAGTGGGGTCGAGAAATCGAGGGGCGGACCCGTCTCGTTGCCAACACTAAATTAGTGTCATATCCACACCCAGAAGACCCCCCAGGTGCACGCTTTTTCGAAGATGAAGACATTATACGTAAATAAGATGAAAAATTGGAAAATATTGGGTACTTGCACAAGTTTTGAATGCTGGGAGACGGAGAAAACGGAGTTGTGTGCCGGTAAAAGGATGGAGGAGGTGCTGAAAGATTTGAAGGGTTTTCAACACTTGGAGATTTTAATTTTCACGAAGTGAAGAAAAAGGAGAAAGTAGGGTTTGGACCATCTATATAGACAGGATGAACAAAGCCCCACCATTGGATTTTTCCCACTATGATCTGGGTCGCACATCTGCAATTTTATCTAACACATTGAAACCAAACGACGTTTATTCAAAATTCGAATCGAGGCTCGGATGAAGCCATGAATTACACGCACCTTAGATTCATGTGAGTCTCGTCAACTGTAAGAAACCATCATCATTACATATTGAATGCGCACATAACACGAACCTTGGAAACTGCCATGCAACCCGTTGTTTTTCATTGGGAACTAACGTTTCTTCAAATCATTAGAGCGCGTCGCCCGATATGCTTCAATCTAATCAAAGATGCTCGATATTTTGCTCCCAGGGCCTTGCATCGAACTATTCAGCATTATCACAGGCTTTAGTTTAATCAAAGAGGCTCGACATTTGCTCCAAAGGCCTCACCTTGAACTGTTAAGCCTTATCACAGGCTTTAGTTTAATCAAAGAGGCTCGACATTTTGTTCCAAGGGCCTCGCCTCAAACCGTTCAGTCTTATCGCATGTTTCAGTTTAATCAATAGGCTTGACATTTTGCTCCAAGGGCCTCGCCTCGTATTGTCCAACTTTATCACGAATGTCAACTCCGTTAGAGATGCCCCTCACTACCGCTTCAACACGAAAGTCCATGCATCATATGAATAATCATACCTGGACTTTAGCAACTGTTATTATACCTTGCAAAGATAGAACCCATATGTGGCCCCAGTTAGTCTATGTGGTGAGTGATTCGGGGGGCCCACGCTTTGTACACTAACACGGACGACCCTCTTTCAGTTTGAGCAAACCCGTGTAGAAAAAATTGGACCGACCCCATTACACCTAGACCCCTTTGCAAGAACCGATCCAGGGCGAGGTAGTGACAAAATCTTGAACAGATCTTGTGCCACGTGATTGACAAAACAACTCATTACCACTACCGCCGCAAACCTATTTGGTCAAGTCCAAGCCGTAAGCTAGGCTTTGTGGGTACAAAAGTAGTATTAGCATTTAAGACTGTGATTAATGGATGCTTATGACTAGAAAGGTCAATCATGTGGATTAGGTCATGTGCATTGTCATCCAATGGCCTTCATTCACCTTGTCCAAGTATAAAAGCTCACACTTAGTATCCTTCGAAGGTAATGGAAGTTTAGACTCTCAAAAAGATATTCTTGCCGAACACATTTTTATTCATTCACCTCGAAACCGACCCCCTTTTTATATTGGAGGCTCACATTAAGCTCTTCCACACTCATTCAATTACTTCCCCAACTGACTTGACCGTCGGAGTGCGTCAGCCAACTCCATCCCTTCCGAAGGAGGTCACGTGTGACTAACGGTTTGTCCATGTGTGCAAGAACCCAACTTGAGTGGACGTGAGAGGTCTTAGGATCTGTTGACCACATAATTGGTACATTTTTTGAGGCCAACAGAATACATTGTAGCACTACCAACTGTAAATCAAGTCATTTGGCTGAGAAAATAACCCTCACGATATCAGCAATTTGTAGAACAAGATTACTATTTTTCCTTACATGCAAGTATGCGTTTATTTTTATTACTGGTAATTTCTTAATTGCTATTGGCATCAATTTTCATAGATTGATTATGACATGTGTTGTTGAAGGCGGAAGGAATATTTAGTATCAATGCTGAGAATAGTCAATAAACACTTGTCCGGAACCAGCTTAATAAAGGGTTTGTGCCCCGTGGAATTGATGTTCATTGTTTGGCATGGTTGATAAAGATACATAGAGGAAATCCTTAGTTAAATATTCTTACATTACCTTGCGAAAAAAATTATGAGATGAAAGTTATTTCTTCTTTAAGTTCATGTGTGCAAGTAAATGCAAGATGACCTTTATTTTTTCCCTCTTCTGTTCCTATAATGGTTTGTCTTTATCTGTAATGGTTAATACATGCAAAAATATATGCATTCTGGCCTAGATAGTAAATCGTGGTGTTCTAAAGTTTTTATAATACCTTTTTATTGGCTTTTAAATATGTAAGCATTCCGGTTTAAGTTGGTAAATCGTGGTATTATAAACTTTTTAAGGATTGATTTTTTTTCTTTGGTCGGATTTAGCTTTCTGGTGTTCTGAGGTTTTCGTTTCTTTTATACGTCTTTTAGTTAATCCAATTATAGTAGATTTCTGGTGTTCTGATTACTGCGTCTGGCACATGATCCTGCATTCCTGCTAATATCCCGCGTTTGAAGTCCGGCTTGTGCAGGTAAGTTCATTTATTATGACCTTTAATTGCTATAGAATAGCTTATTCTTTGTTTCAATATTCCCTTGTTGTTATTGAATTGTGCATGTTGAGATTTTCAATAGTTAGCTCTCTATCTTGCTAATACAGAAAAAGCTACATTTTAAAGTTTACTGCAATGCTTTTTCAACCACTAATGTCATACATTCTTCTTACCCTTTTTTCAGTCCTTTGGCGAAGAATAAATTTTTCAAGATAACCTTCTTAAATTATAATAGGGATAGTCCATATTAAGCTTTTTGAATATTTGAAAAAGTATGTGTGTGCGCGCACAAAAATGTTCATTTGCCCACAATGAGAAATCTTATATTGCCAACTTGGATCTCAAATTTGGAAAGAACCTTAAGTAAGGTTCTCCTGCCATATCAGTAACTGGATAGTCTTATCCTGCCTACTGTAGGCACGAGAACAATTTTGTATATAGATAAAGTAATTATTAAGCTTTTTGAATATTTGAAAAATTCTCTTCTGCACTCAAATGTGATAACTTTTCACTTATATTATATTGTTGATTTTGCTGTTTCTGGTAATTTTTAATGCAGATTTCTTCCATACGTCTTAGTACTATTCAATTCAATCCACCGTTATCTACTAAATTCTTTGTATCGTTGAAAAATATACAATTCAATCATACTATATTACGAGATTTAAAATTATAATTGATTTAAATAAATAAAATTTAAAATGTGCAATCCAATTGTTCTCGAATCATTCACGTTATGTATATAATTTATTACAATAACACTACAAGAAAAAGACCTTTCACAACATTTATTTTTGCAACATTAAATAATTGCGTGCTGCTTAACGGTGTTGTTTGCAAGAGTCGATAAATGGCTATTACCATCGATTAATTTAATTGAGATGCATATTACTAATGTAACCTTTTTTAACCCACAATGTTACCAAAAGGTTTTCAATTATTAAACATATCGCTTGAGAAAGTCTTCCATGGTATTATACTTAATCTCTGGATAAAGTTTAGATGCCTCTTCTTCATCTCCTATCTTAAAGCTCGTAAGGCATCCGTCGTAGAAAACATCGTGATAATGGCTGAATCCCACTTGCTGAGCATAGTCAAGCACTGACATGAAATAAATCAAAAGAACATAAAAATTTTGCTCGTATTACGTATTTGATGGAAAATGAATCTAATATGCACGTGAGAGGACACGTCGAAAATGGAATAATTGTGATGATACTTTTTGAGATCATACGTACCTTTCATGGAGGCCAAAAAATCTTCCTTTGAGACAGTAATTTTCTGGAGTTCTTTCCCAATAAGCTTCTCCCATGTCTGAACAACTTCTCTTTGTGAAAGGATGTTTTTAGGAGGACTAATGTAGATTGTCTTGTTAAGGGTTCTTGGATCATCAATTGCTTTGATGGTGAAGGTTGCTATATCATCTTCATTGTTATATATTGCTGCCCAAATCAAAGACAACAAATTGTAAGAAACTAAGCCTTTTTTGTTACATGGATTCGCCACTATGTTCGATTCACAGCTACCTTTTTTGTTTCCGTCTCCATGTAAAATGACAACATCTCTAGAAGGAAGAACTTTGCCAATTTGACATAGACCTCCCACAAAATAGGCTGCAAAGCAATTTGCAGAGACATAGGTGAAAGGAATCCCAGCCTTTTCAATTGCTTTCCTTACTATCATCTTCTCATCAAGTGTCACCTTTCCGGGTTCCATGGCCGAATCAATTAATTTTCCAGGATCCATTCCAAACTCTGATGGTAAAAATCTCTACAAAAAAACAATTTATGTGCATTTCGTGGCATTGATATATACAGTCAGATAAACATAATCGTGATAATACTGCATTACTTACTATGAGAACAATATTAATCAACGTTACAACTAGAAATTTCACTTTTTACACGAAAACTTTTCTTGAAAAGACCATTGAATAAGCAAGCCGAAAATGACTTTTTACTTGTTAAAACTGGAACTTCTTGTAGTTTAACTCGCTGCTCTAAACATAAATTTTGTAAGGTAAAATGGACAGCGCCATGCACTAGTAATTGAGAAAAATAACGAAGCCGATTATATTGTCTGAGTCTCGATAATACTACGTAACAAAGATGCATACTAAGTAATGCTCTAACCTTGACATTTCCAGCCTCTTTAATAGCTTCAACAAGCTTGAGTTGAAGCAGAATTTGATGACTCCGAACATGCACGCCAGAAATCGCGCAGATTACTACGTCTACCAGCTTCACAGCCTCCACCAGACTGTTGTAATCCTTGAAAGAACCAGGTACAAGATGAGCTCCTTTCATTTTGAATGATATTAATATTTCAACTTTATCAATATCACCGCTAATTTCAGGCCTATGCAGAACGTATGTTTCATGACCTTGAGCTAAACTAGCATTAGCCAATCTCCTCCCTATGTACCCTGTACCCCCAACGATCAGAACTTTGCATTTTCCCATCTCTCTCTCTCTCTCTATATATATATATGAAGATGTTGTGGTTAACGGGTTTGTGGCCTATTTATAGCCTATGTTTGGCCCCATTTACCAAAATTCATTTTTTCCTCAAATTAATTTTCAATCACGTTTCATCAATTTTTATCATAATCTACCAAAAGAAAAAAATCAGTTTTTATCTAAATCAAGCCGTTCAAATGTGTCTTTGAGGGTATGAATATGTCACTTACCAACTACTTAGGTCCCATCCATGTGAAAGATGCATATACCAATATGAATATTTTATTGATGGATGTGAATTAATATAAATGGTGCTTTGAAAATTTTATACAAATACGAGAATAGTCAAATCAACTTAGTGAATGATATTGAATTTGAATAATTTTAGTTGTACAATTAGTTTGAGGAGTGAGTTGTCAAAATTCATGTCATTGAATTAAAAAAACAGTTTTTAAAATAGATGAATGTGATGTCTGTCAAATGTAAAATTGTAAAGAAAATTGTACAAACAGCATGATGATTGAATACGGTTTAGTTCAATTTAATATACGGTAACTAATAATATAAACTCAAATAAATAATTTCATCAAAGTATTGGAGCAGTGTAGATCCCCAACTTACTAAATTTGTTTAAATAATTTTCAACTTTTATTGTTGTAGCATCTTGATCCCTAATTTATAATTGGCAATTTCCTTAGTCAAAATCATATTTTAAATTGAATTATATTAGGAATTAATCAAGTTGTAATCAAAGTGAAATAAGATTTATTGAGTCTAAGTTATAATAAAAAATAATTTGGAGTTGATAGAGTCCAAAAAGAAGTCAAAGAAATACAAAAAGAAAATAAAGATTTGGAATTCAAGAAGTAAATCGAAATATGGACTCCACACTGCTCACGGTCACACTGTTGGCACTTGAGCGCTCAAAATATGGTCGTCATCACTCGCTTGGCGTGAACCGACGCTCAAGCAGCAGACCACCACTCACATGGCACCGGCCAGCGCTCGAACAATGGACTTATCGCGGAACATTTCAAATTCGATTTTAATTGTGATTTTCAATCTTATTACACCTCAAACACTATTCATTGTAAATATACAACTCATGGTCCATCACAAAGTGTATTGAATCATTATATTACTTTAGAGATCGCATTATTGAAGATCCAAATACACATTCATTGATTCTTAGATTTAACACAATATTAAATTGTTCATTGTTCATCCTATATATCGATTCTTCATTAGTGTATTTTGAAAACTAAATACATATTCCAATATTTCTTACATCGGCCTACATATCAAAATACAAAAAGATCATTTGATCAAACATCAAAATAAAATCCTACATTCGTCAATTAGCCTTCAGAGTTCTGGAGTTTTAGGAAGAGGCGTTTGGAGTTCCGGCGCTCAAGAACAACATTCGTTCATGTTGATCCACGCATAGAGAAAAAAAGTTTAGAATTCTGAGAAGTGGGAGCGTACACAACTAATGGAGTTTCTTGATGATTTATATATTAGATGGCCAAAGTCAGTTAAGGTTTAACAGTGTCTAGACTAATTATAAGTTAACTTTTCTAGTGGATCATTTACTGACGAGTTTGCCTCGGAGGTTTTTTATCCTAAGTTTGAATTTTCCTCCGTGATCAATTCTTGATATTATTTATTTTATTACATTGATCGGAATATTTATTTGATTGACACTTATAATTAATTTAATTGAATTAATAACCTTAATCATCCAAAGTCATTAATAAGTTATTATTGCTTGTTATTATTGTATTTCTACATTAAGGTCTAAACTATTCGGCTAATTTAACCCCCTACACATAAGACAAAACGTACTAATGTGGTTTGGTAGGGATAAACCCTATTGTAGAATAAGGAACAATTGATGTGGAAACATTTGGTTTTTTTCTTGAAAATCAAAGTTTCTATATATTTATTTGTTTAGCTCCATTTGGTGTGGTTAAAAATCATAATTTTAGTAAAAATTGATAAAATGTTTGATTCAAAGTTGATAAAGTTGTGGATCCCATTAAATGAAATATGATTTTGATTTAGATTTTTAATAAGTTTTTAATCTACACCAAATAAGATTTTAATATTATTTGGTGTTTACAAGGATAACGTACTTGTACTAGATATCTATTTGGGCTCACATGTCACATGCAAAAGAAAGCACAAGTTAGGTTATGAACACTAACGACTAGCTAATTTAATAATAACAATAATACTAGCTCTACCGGACCACATGGCTCACTCGAGAACAAGGTAGGGTGCTTGTTCCCGCAGGAATCCCACCTATAGAGGAGCGCCAAGTGATGCTCCTGGTAATACCGGGATCATGTACAACCAGCAAAACTCTAAAAATAAATTAATAATAGATACATTTATTAAGTTAGGTTTTATTAGTATTGACCTTATTCTCTGGCCGAGCTACATAACATTGCTCACATGCACGTGTAGTGGAATATTATTTCTCGCCATGTGTCTCGATTTGTTTTTGTACAATACATTTTTTCTATATTTCTAATATTATTTAAGTGATGCTTTAATATCAAAATTTTCTTTATAAAAATAGAAAAATAATACATTTTCTCTCTCTCTCTCTCTCTTTTATATTATTTCAGATAAAATTGTTCATTTCTGAATTCTCCATATAAAAATAAGAAAAATAGAAAAATATTTCCTCCTAGTCTAAAAGTCTGTCTCCCACCCCTCAATCCCAAACAACCCGAAGAAAATGATTTTTTGAGGTATTATTCCTTGAGCAAATTAGCCCTGTACGGTCCATTAATTAGAAAATAAATTACTACACTTTGAATTTTTAAATTTTCATTAATTATCAATACATTTTATGTGATAAGAAAACTAAATGAGATTCAGCCCAAACCAAACTCTAAATCTCAGATTTCTCTACGCCGATTTCCGACTATTTACAATGCCCTACTACCACGTGATAATGACTCACACTCCATTAAGAAGGTCGATGCAAAGTCTGAGACAATATTTTGCTACCTGATCCTATCACGGTCTTGAAATTAATGGCAACAATCACTTGTCATGTGCTTTTGTCAAAGTGCACATCAAGTATGTTACACAGACTTAAAGACGGGTTCAAAAATAGTAAAGACACGTGTAGACGCATAATTGGACAGTTCGAAAAAAATAAAAACACGATACTCAATTATTATCTGCTATATCACAATGTCGCTCCATCTCTATCATTGAACTTGTCCAATGAACGTTATTCAAGTGTACATAATTTACAATGTACTTATTTACAGTGAAGATATGAAAATGAAGGACAAATCATTATCTATGTGCTTTTGTCAAATTCTTGTTAGTCGACAATGTAAACGAAAATGACTTGTTGAGTCACTTTTAATTTAAAGGTCACACAATGTTTTATTTTATATTTAAAGTAACATGTCACACACTTCAAAACAATTAAGAGTTCTCAATTTTTGAAGTGTCATGTCCATCTATAATCAGAAACAACCTTGTTGTCTAAATGATCAGGTATCAAGTTAGACGAAATGCAAGCTATAGTCTATCGTTTAGTATACTTTTTGACATTTTTTAAGAAAATAACACGCATCACTTTTTAATTAAAATGTCACATATTACTCGTTCATGTTGTGCTATATGAGAGTTAAATTTATCTAAGCTAAGTTTAATTCATGTAAGATTGCAATGTCATACAAGAAGCTTTTAAACTAAATTTTTGTTAAGTTAGACAAGAAATTAAGCTTTAAACTTTCTTATAAAACAATCATTGTCACTTTATTTTAAAAGCAATGTAATGCAATTACTTTTAGCCACGTTTGGGGGCCATTTTTATGGAAAACATTATTTTCAATAGTGAATTTTTGGAGAATATATGATTAAAATGAAGAAAAGTTTTGAGTTTACGTGTAAAATATTTTATTGTATAAACGTGTGGTTAAAAATAAGTATATAAAAAAATAATTTTAAAAGAATGGAAGATAAACGGTGGCTTAAATGTAACTCTAAAATCAAATTTGTAAAATTTATACAATTGATTTGTAATCATTTCATTTCTTTACTATTTTGTTGTGTCAAATTTTCGAGTTTAAGGTTTACTATCTTTGTTGAGATTTCGTATAATTTAAAGATTATGTTACTCGCTAAAATTACTTGTGCCACGTTGGCATGTGAGAGGAGCCCTTGCACCCTACCCTTGCGACTTACGTAGCACAGGTGTGACCCTACTGTAAGCGTGGGACGACCCCCTTCCCAAGGAACTAAACTGAACTGATCACATTCGAGCAGATGCCCCCTATAAAAGCCAACCGTGATGAGGCGATAGCAAGATCCGCAATAGATTTCGTAATAATGATTGACAAGACAACTCACTACCATAGCCGCCACCGCACGCTTACATGGTCAAGTCTCAGTCACAGGCTAGGTTTTATGGATACAAATATGGTCTTAACATTTAATGCTGAAATTGATTAATGTTCATGACAAGATAGGGAAGTCATTCGGATGAAGCCACGTGCAGTATCATCCAAGGGGCTCCATTCACTGCACCTAAGTATAAAAACTCACACTTAATACCATTCAAGTGTAATGCAGCTTGAAATTCTCTAAGACATATACTCACCACACATTTTATTGGCATTCTCTCTCTAAAACCGACCCACCCCAACAATTGAGGATCCACGCTTGAACCCCTTTTTCGTTCTTGAATCATTGATTTGGGCATCTTAATTATCCAGTCAATAGTTTGCCTAGGCATATTGCAATTTGGCTTACGTGGACATGAGAGATTTTAAGATCTGTTGACCACAACGATGTGTGGACTTCGGGGACTGTTGTTACTCATTAAAATTACTTGTGCCACATAGGCATGTGAGATGTGCCCCTACACCCTACCTCGGTGCCTTACGTGGCACAGGTTCGACCCTACTGTAAGCGCAGGACGACCCCCTCCCCAGGGAACTAAACTGAACCGATCATATCCGAGCAGAGGCCCCCTATAAGAGCCAACCGTGATGAGGCGATAGCAAGATCCACAATAAATTTCGTAATAATGATTAACAAGACAACTCACTGCCATAGCCGCCACCGCACTCCTACATGGTTAAGTCTCAGTCACAGGCTAGGCTTTATGGATGCAAATATGGTCTTAACATTTAATGCTGAAATTGATTGATGTACATGACAAGAGAGGGAAGTCATTCAGATGAAGCCACGTACAGTATCATCCATGGGCTCCATTCACTGCACCTAAGTATAAAAACTCGCACTTAATACCATTCAAGGGTAATGTAGCTGGAAATTCTCTAAGACATATACTCACCACATATTTTATTGGCATTCTCTCTCTAAAACTGACCCACCCCAATCAATTGAGGATCCACACTTGAGCCCTTTTTCGTTCCCGAATCATTGATTTGGGCATCTTAATTATCTAGTCAATAATTTGCCTAGGTGTTTTGCAATTTAGCTGACGTGGCTATGAGGTTTCAAGATTTGCTGACCACAACTTTGATACGATTTTTGGGGTTAACAGATTATTATATTGGCTTAGAAAGTAATTTATGCCACTTTTTATTAAAAGGTCGTAAACAATCAATTTTCAAAAAAGCAATACAACATTTTTGGCTAATCTTCTAAGTTGTTTATAAGAATTTTTTGAACCAATATTTAGATGTTAATTTAGTCATTTGGCCTCCAGTAAACTTATAATTTATTTTTCTCTCTTTTTATTAATTACACATTCTTCAATAAAATAATATTACACATAATCTCAAAAAAAAATCTTCTTTTTTATCCTCACGTTTTCCGAAAAAAATACTATATTCCACCATTAAAATTTCAAATAATGGGGACCTAACAAGACTTAATTTTTTGTCATGTCAAAACACTTTGCATCTGACTTTTCAAAAGGCCGCTGGTTTTAGAGTTATTTGTGTAAGTTGTCCTTATTCTTTTCTGGAAGAGAATTTAAAAACAAAAAAAAAATAGAGAGAGAGAGAGAGAGAATTTATTTCGTAAAACAAACATCAAATTTCTTTCGCACAACAAATTAATGTTATAATTGTATGAATAGCTGAATAAATATGTGTGATCTTTACTAACAGATTCAGTTTTTAAATGTGATGATTTACATGGTGTTAGAGTCAAACAAAAAATAGAAACATACTACGGTGTTAGAGTAGTTGACATAATGTCACATAACACTCTATCATTGAATTGTTTAAAATACAAGCATTTTTTTCCATCAAATCACCTCTCTCCACCTAGGATTCTGCCACCATGGGCGGACCTATAAAAAAAAATCAGTACGGACGATATTAGTACAGATCTAAAAATATCAACGATCTTCTTTTTAATGAAGTTGGAAGGTTACCCAATTTTCTTCATTTCTCTCTTTAGAGAGCTGAAAAGGTATGTGGGAATGCCTCCAAAAAGTACCACCAATAGAGAATCAATGTTTAGATTTTGTATCAACTGGAAGGATTGTGTTCAAATTTAACTGCGTGGGTGGTAGGTTGCAGGTGATGGGACCTTAAAAAAGATCAGTAAATATAGCAGAAGAAGCTCAAGGGCCACTGGTCTTTAGATTACATACCATACAGTTTGGTTAGCTTCAAGAATTGTTAGCACTCACCCAACAGTTTAACATAATTACGACTGTGAGATTTTATATTTTAGCTTAAGTGGGCTGGGTGGCCGAAATCTCAGCACTGAGCATGAATTGGGTTCGTCCCTATCTGCCATTACTTCTGACATTATTCTTTTGACAAAATTGTTTAATAAAATTATGTAAGTTCAAGTTTATCACTTTCAATTTGTATAAAATTGTGCACCTAGTAAGGCTATAGTGGAAAAATAAATAAATTCAACTTACGCATTAAGATGTGTCTTACAGACAATATTTAAATAAACGGAGGTATGTCATGTAATTTTAGTTAACAATTTAAACTTTAAATGTTATGATTTTTGCACCTCTTGGAAATTCTAAAGGCTGAGTTCCACTTTCTTTACACAAGTATATGGTTCTATTTTTCAACAGTTTATAATTGATATATACTTTTGAAATTCAAACACTGTCTCTTTTCAATGCACGAGTCATAACGGAGAAAAAAAATGAAGAATTTTCTGCCACTATACCATCATCTCTTTCACTTCCACGCACATACTTCTTTTTTTTTTTCATAATATTAGGACAATAATTCTAACTACTTATGTCTTTCTTCTATGAGACGTGAAGCAAATGGAGCCATTCGTACTCTTGCAAAATAGTCATTGAGAAATTTTCAATGAAAAGGAATAAATGTAAAAAATAATATAAAATAATGGATTGCGATGAAATGACGAAATCGAATATCTCATACATATTTTTTTTGGTAAATTTTTAAATTTGTAATTCACTTGAATTTTGTCGAGTTGTGAATAAAATATTTCCTAGAAAACTATGATTATAAAGGTACGCAGAAAACTAAATCTATTTTTCTAGACACAATGATAAATCGTATAATCGGGAACATTTTCTAGAATTACTTGAACAATTGGTCGATTTGAACCAATTTAGTTAAAATTGACCAAGTTCTAGATTTTAGATTGAGAACTAAGGATGTGTTTGATTGTAAATATAACCTACATAGAAAAAAAGTAAGTTTTTGACAACTGAATTGCTTAGAACTTATTTGCATGAAAATCATTAATTAAATATGTTTGATAGACTTAATTTTCGACCTAAAAATATTGTACTTTCTATAAAGTTGAATTTTTGGGAAGTTTAATTTGTCTAGAAAATAAAAATTTAGCCCCATAAATAAAATATTTTCCTTATTTTTTTAAGAAAACATGGTCACGCGACCAATTTTTTAAAAATATTTTTAATTGAAAAAATATCAATCAAACACCCAAAAATAGGAATTTAGGTAAAAAATGACATTTTTCATAGAAAATAAAGTTAATCAAACACGCACTAAATGATTTCGATATGATTCATTTCAAAAATAAGTGGTTACACTGTTTAGTTTTTATAACTGATGTTAATTAATCTTGTTACGCTAGTTTTAGGAAACAAACTCTTGAATTATGCATGGCATCCTTTTGGGTTATGTCAATTTTACAGGTTGACAAATGGAGTAACATAATATTAGTTGGTAAGATGTGATTTGATAATAAAGTTGATTGTGTTTAAAATAATTCAATGATAAAATGTTATATGCCATTATGTCAATGATTATATCATTGTAGCACGGTTCAATATTTTTTTCTAATTCTAATAATATTTCTTGAAAGTAAGAATATAAATATCAACAAATGGAGATATTGACATATTTACGTTCAACTCTTAGTTGTTGACTGATTGTAATATGAAATATATTATTTTGACTTTGTAATCGTACACTAATCAAGTTGATGCACTTGCTCAGTTCATCACCAACCTCAATTCTAACTACAAAATCAATTATTAGTTTGATCTCAAAATTATGTTTTTATAAATCAACCAGTAATTCAATTTATATGAGCTTAGACGAATAGATATGCATAAAAAATAATCAATACCTTTACCAAAAATATAAAGCACAAAAGTAATATTTGAACATTTTATATAATAGTTTACATTTAACAATTTAATTATACCAGACTCATTTAAAATGAATCGACTCTAAACCAGTTTGATTTAGGGATGACAAAAAATTGTCGTTTAACTCGATATTCGCTGATCCCGCACATTCATTACCCGCCTAATCAGGTAAACGGGACAAGGGTTGGACGGGAATCGTTACCCCGAAGTAGGTACGAGACGGATACAAGAAATATGATCTCGCCCTGTTTAAAGTTAATTTCAATTAAAGTTTTTTATCAAACAAAAAAAAGATTTATCATCATTTTTTAAAGAGAATGTGAGTTGTTCTTAACAAATTAGAAAAACGTAATAATATTCACTAAATAAAGATATAAAATACAAATAAAAAATAAATGAGACAGAAGACCTACCCCACCCCAATCCTGTCGCGCTCAGCTTTAACCAGCTATGGGACTGGATAAAGTAACAAAAATACTTGATGGAGCAGGAGACGGGAATTGCTGATTCACCCCGTTGTCATCCCTACTTTGATTCTATTACTATACTTAAAATTTTTATTTATATCAAATGGACTGCACCATATCCATGTTAGTTTGTGTAATCTTTTACAGAAAAGTTTTTACATATTAGAAACATGCGCTTCGAAAAAAATAGCGAAAGTTACAACATCGTTTAGGTATTGGTGTCTGCCTTTCTAGTTGGTCTTCACATTAGTATCATCGGTGGGGTTGGAAGATAACAAGGAATATAAGGCTGATTTTAGACGCATTGCACCTTTCAATTTTTGCTTTTAGCTTTGTCGTTGATTATTTGGTTTAAAAATCCCAATGATTATTGCACTTACACTTCAACCGTCACTAAATTTATCAAAAAAAAAAAGATGAACAATGAAAAAATAAAATAAAATAAAATAAAAACATTAGTTGCTATAATTTCTTTTGCAAATGTACAATTTCGATGGCCTAAAAAATGGAAACATTAATTTTTAAATGATCTGACGGATAAAAAACAATATTATAGGGACAGTGACAGCTTAAAAACAATTTGAAAGTAGAGTGACAACTTAGAAAAAATTAAATTTTGAAATTTAGTGATGCTTGGAAAAAAAAGTTAAAACAAAGTAAAAATAAAAATCGATTTTCTTATCAATTATCTAACCCAATCGAACCCCTTGGTATGTGCCACTCTCCTAATCAAAAGATAGGAAAGCATCCCTTCTCCCTCCCAATGGCAGCAAAATTCTAAAAACGGAGTGATTTCTAGGTTATCAACAAAGTTTTATGCGTGAAAGAAATTGCCTTGAGAATGTGCCAACTCCCCCAACAAACTCTAATGCACAAAACTTCAAGACTTCTAAAAAGCTACAGGGTGCGCCTGCATATGAGGAGAACATGTCAACAGTCGGATGCTCATTAAAAAGTTCATTCTAAAATAGTAATGGATCATGATTCAAATATATCCGTACGATGACCAGTGGGATTTTTTCCCCTTGATCATTTCGTCAATTTTTTCCCTACACAAGGCATACGTATAATAAAATAAAATTGTTAGAGGGTGATTCAGTCGAATATTAAAAACCCACAATTCTTTTTATTAATTCTAAATTCTTGGTGGAAGTTATAATTCGAGGACTATTTATACACCTATTCTTGAAAAATATAAAACACATCTTCTGTAATTTATACAAACTCGATTCTATTATTCTATTATTATGTTTAGATATTGGTTTGGAGTCAAACTTGAGAGTTCTAAAAAGTGTTTGTTATTGTTGAATAAGATATTTGATCGTTGTATCTCATGAGTGATTATCCAAAGAGGTTGCGATAATTAACGGAGGACAATTTCTTATTAGGACATCGTGTTGTTATTAATCTTGATCGTTCAATAAATTTTTTTACTTTCTACATTTTAATTGATGTTCTCATAAGGGATCTGCAAATAATTTTTCAATATTTAAATAGTATTAGAGTCCAACAAAATACCAAAGTTCTAGTTTCATCACGGTCAATTTGTGAGAAGGAAAAAAAATGTGCATGTGAAAGACTTTAATGATAAATAAATAAACTCAACCTGCACATTAAGAGGTGTCTTAAAGACAAAATTTAAATAAATGCACGTAATTTTAGCTAACAAATTAGATTTTTTTTTAAAAAATATTGTGATTTTTGCACGTCTTGAAATTTTTAAATTTTGAATTTCATTTTTCTTCACAGAAGTCTAGGACTACTTTTCAACAGCTTATAATTTCAACAACTTCAGAAATTCAAACTCTTTTTTCTACTGCACAAGTCATAACGTAGAAAAAAAATAGATGAAGAATTTCCACGCACATCTTTTTTTAATAATATTAAGACAATAATTTTGAATTAAAATGAGTAAAAGCAAAATAAAATTAAAAAATGGAGTGCGAATGAAATGACGTAATGATATCTCATAAAATATTTTTGTCAGTTCCTTAGATAATATATATTTATTCGGACATAATGGTCAAACATATGACTGGTACAATTTCTAGAAGGGTAACTAGAGCGTAATGTTCTCACCTTTCACTGTTATTATGAAAAACGTCAACACCCTCAAAAAACATCCAAGAATATTACCAAATATAAGCGTGCGAGGATAGGTGGGGTTCAGTATTATGTTTTTGTTTTTTATATCTAAAAATTCTTATTCTAATTCTACATAATTGTAAGAAAAATCATGAGCATAGTAAACTATGAATTTCGAGGGTTTAATTTGATTGGTTTGTCTTCATGAATGCTATCAATGTGTGAAATTGAATAATTCTATCGCTATCTCGTCTTAGATTAAACAAATAGATCGAAAACTGTTGCTAATTCTAAACTGTTAGTCTTAACAGAGTAAAATAGATATTAATTATTCAATGAGAAAATCAATATTATACTATTTTTATCACTTTTTTTCGTGTGTGTGTCACCTTTTTTTTTATTTCGCCACTTTTTGAGAGTTTGTCACTTTTTTTTATTTTCTTGTCACTTTTTTTGAATATGTTACTTTTTTTTGAATTTTCTCACTTTTTTAGTGTTTGTAATTTTTTTTTATTTTCTATCACTTTTTTTAAATACATGTAACTTTTTTATTTTTTAATTTGGGTCACTTTTCCAAATTCATCACTTTTAAAAATTTATGCAACTTTTTTGAATTTTTGTCATTTTTTTTTTAGTATTTGTCACTTTTTTGAATTTTTCACTTTTTCAGTGTCACTTTTTTTTT
>CAIGRP010023294.1:0-22628 GCA_903798385.1 Fraxinus cuspidata | reverse complement strand
GTATGTTGAATGGTTGGACTGTGTAGCTCCCGATGATGAAGATTTACATGTCGATCAACTGTTTGACATGAAAAGAGATTTGCAGGAAGCTGTGCACCGGATTGTAATGAAACATAACTTTGAGTTTAAAGTAAAGAAATCAAACAAGTCTACATACACAATTATTTGTGTGGACAACAGTTGCAATTGGCGTTTGAAAGCGACGAAGATGGACACAAATGAATTCTTTGTAGTTCGCAAGTATGCACATGAACATACTTGTGAAGTGAGTATTCATTAAAATGATCACAGACAAGCTCAATCACGGTTTATTGTTCGACAAATAATACACAAGTTTCAGGATTCACTGACAATTTACAAATTTGTAGATATCATCAACGACATTCGTCGGGAGTATGGGGTGATCATGAGCTACCAGAAGGCCTGGAATGCTAAACATGTGCATTAGAGGATTTAATGGGTCCGACCGATGAGAATTATGCTAAATTGGTCAGGTATTGCCATAACATGGAAAAACTAATCCTGACTCGACATTTTTTTATTGAAATCGATAACGAGAATCGCTTCAAGTATTTTTTTTTTTTATGACTCTTGGACAATGCATTTGAGGATTTCGAAATGCGACGCAACCCCTAATTTTAGACGATGGTACAACCCTAAAAGCTAGATACGACAAGATGACAACATTTAAATTACCCAATTGCATTTGGCATAGTCGATGACAAGAATGATCTAGCGATGTGTTGGTTCTTCACCAAATTGAGGAAAGTAATTGGGAACGTTGAGAGCCTTGTATTTGTGACTGACCGAGGGCCGTCAATAATAAATTATATAGCTGAAGTTTTTCCCGAAACACAATATGGTTTTGCATATATCATATACATGGCAACTTGAAAACTAAGAATCGGGACAGTAGCATCGTTGCATTATTTATGAGAGTTGCACAGGCTTACAGTTTTGAAGAGTTTGATAAGTTCATGGTCAAAATAGAAAATAAATCACACAATGCATGAGATTATCTAACAGAGATGAGGGTCAAGCATTGGGCACAATCACATTTTTAGGACATCAGTACAACAAGATAACGTCGAACAATGTAGAGTCGTTCATTGCGTTATTCAAGAATGATCGAGAGTTACCAATTCTCGCAACGATTAAGCATATTCGTAACAAGTTGTAGCAGTGGTTGTATGACCGACGTGAGGAATCACATAATTGCATAAGTTTGCTAACCCCGGCTCAGGAAGATAAACTCTTCAAAACTCTGAAGGTGGCGAGTAAATGTGGAACCAATGGATCAATATCACTTCTCCGTGAGATGAGGACGTAATATCAAATACATCGTGGACTTGAATGAATTAACCTGCATGTGTAGACAATTTTAGTTAGAAAGTTTTCAGCGTGTACATACGATTGCAGTGTCTATGTACAGAAGATTCACACCACACGTCTTATGCACTCATTATTACATGGGTGATTATTGGAAAGTAACGTATGCCGAAACTATATTTATCTACCAAATAAAGTCGAGTGAGAAGCTCTCGACCACATTTTTCCACTTAATAATTTGTTTCCCCAAAGTTCGACCATGTACGCCTGAATACCATCTACCTGAGAGTTTACCCGACCGCATAGGTACGGCACAACAAGACACACCCACCAATTTTGTACAAGTCAGCTCCCGCTATGTAATAATTCGACAAATGTGTAATATTTATTTAAATTATATGTAATCTCTATTTATGGTACATTATTGATTTTCTTCATATTTCGATCATCGTGCTTTATTTTTCATCAACTATTATAAAGTTACAATTAGGTCTCCATACTTTGATGTTCACTTTATTTCGGATTAAATATATAACTACATTAAAAATAATCACAATTAAATATTTTTAACCCATTTTCCAGCTAATTAGAAAATTTCGATTAAATTTAGAAGGAAAAATTTTGGTCAACAACCCAATAATTAAAGTTATGATACCAAGTCCCGCAATCTTTTCTAACATTTAGTGTGTTTTTGTCAGAAATTATAATTGCTTATAAGCAATAACGAATATAAATGAAGAGTATGTAAAAGTTGTGAATTTTAGAAAATGGATGACATAAAAGGATTTATATTGAATTATAAATTTTGATTTTGGACCTTTTTTCCAAATAAAGACGATTTTTTTTTCGATAGAACATTTATAAATTTCGACGACTTTTTTTTTATATATATATAGATTTAGACAATTTTTATATATATAAATTTTGAAAAACATTTATAATTTAATCAATTTTTCAACTAATTATTACAACTAAATATATGCACAATTACATTACAAATAGATATAATTAAATATTTTCATAGATTTAGACAAGTTTTTTTATATATATAAATTTTGACAAACATTTACAATTTATTCCATTTTCAAACCAATTCTTACAACTAAATATAATCACATTTACATAAACAATGCTTACATTTTCAAAAAAAAAAAAAAAAAATTAATACAATAAACTACGGATCACAATTATATGCATACAAGTCGAATGCTAGCTTCATTCTACAATTATCAATGTGTGTTTTGTTTATCAACTTTGCACTGTGTCTGATGCTCAAAAATTAAATATACTTTATTGCGAAAACTCCACAATCCCCCATGTACGTAAATAATGATGCGAGTCCGATTTACTATACATGTAACATAATTTAACAAAAAAATAAAAACAAACGTACAATTTTATTTGTCTTGCAGTTGCCATCTTCCTCATGACAGTTAGTCTATCATGTGCTGCAATATCTGTTATTCTAGCCATCATGGGAACGATAGTCATCTTCAGCTCTAGTATACACTCGAGCTGGCCATGTATAGTAAACCTATGATCGAAGTCGTACACGTACATCTTTGACTCAATTAATACGATCTTAACTACAAAGCAACGAGAGTTCGCGATCATTGGGATGTATAGATAAGTACAACATGTCCACAACTTTTCCCATCTCAAATTGAGCCCTATCACGTACTCTTTCATGTAATGGGGCAATGTGTATTAGTCTGATCCGCTAAAGATATGTTATGCTCAATTTGAATGGCATTAAAAAAAACTCGCAGTTCAAGATAACTCAGCCAGGAACATCAAAAGATTTCGGGTGTTTCCGAGCCCGATCGTGCAATATTTTCATAGCCATATCAAATGCTACAATATGAACAACAAATAAAAATTCGAATAACAATTATGTGAACAACACGAATAATAACGAAAAAGGCACTTACGTCGTCGTCGAGCCACGCTCCACTCTTCAATACATTATCAAACCTTTTATTTTCGTTCGATATCAGAGACTCCCCTATCGTGTAGGTCATTCTGAAAGAGTAAAAGAAAAAATGTTAGAAAGCACATATATGAGTTAGTTTACGTTAACACAATTTCATAAAATACTTGCCCAGGTCTAATCTCACCGAACCAGCCATCGACGCTTTCTTCATGGCCGGGTCGACTTCATGGAAGAGGTTGGGCAACGTATCGTCCATGAACGTTCTCTTTTATTCCTCAATTATCTATGGAGAAAAAATGTATTGTGACGACTATCTTGTCATCTTGTTGACCATCTGTTCTGACACGTCAACAACATGCTTCTTACTCTTTGTCATCTCCATTATCCATTCCTAGATGTGTCAAATGGACCGAGAGACTCGTCGGCTTAGTCGCTCAATCGTGGGCGGCTCGGGCTCGTCAAATGACGAGCCCAAGCACGAGCTGAGCGGGCTAACTCGCCGGCTGGCGGGCCGAGCTCGACCAACGAGTAACAAGCCAAGAAAAATCTCGGCTCGTTACAAATAAGCCGCGAGCACGGCTCTTAATTAGCTTGAGCTAGAGCCGAGCTCGTACGTATTAGGGCCGAACCAACTCGCATCGGCCCATTGCCATCTCTACCCCTTCCTGCACAATTTTCACATCATCTTCACCCGTGACATCATTGTTAAGTCAGGGGTCCTCTCGTTACCCCCTCCAGCATTGGGACTTCTCATTCCTTCGCGACTCATTCCGGCACTAGGACCTCCACCGCCTCTGGTAATGGGACCTCCCCTTCCTTCATCACCGCTCCGACAACATGACCTCATATTCTTCCACCCTCTACTTCAGAACTGGGACTTTTTCTGCCACCCCCTGGTACTGGGACCTCCCACTCCTCTATCACTGACAAGACAGATCCAAAAAATGCATCAAAGGCAACATATGTTGTCCACGATAGATTGTCATATCTATGTGATAGGCGGGGTCATACCCTTCATCCCGAGGAACACTAGTCCATCTATCACTTTCTCCGGCATACCTACGGTCATAACATCAAGAGCCTGCTACATTACCTCGAAGCACTGCAACCTCAATATATAGTGGTCTCTTATATCTCGTCCCAGTATTCCTAACTCCATCGTGAAATTATGTATCAACTCTCGTCGCATCTTCTCAGCTCTTATTTGATAATACCCGTCGGACGTGCAAAGAAATCATCAGAATAATAGATCTAACTGGGTGTCGACGATCCACGTGGGAGGTGACTGAATGCGGAAGAAGGAGATCTCCTCGAGGAAGGTGTTAACAACGGTGGCGATGATCTATTAGGTGGAGGTAAAGGAGATATCCGGGATGGAGGTGATTGTCATACCACTGGATGGTGCTCCTATACAAATAAGAAGATTAACAATTAATAATAACGCACGTATATTATAAAGTTAGATCAACTAACGATATTAAATAAGCAGACCGAATCTCTATCTAAAACGGACTCGAACAATGGATCGTCTTCAGTAGGTGCAACAGATAATCCATGCACGTACATCTGATCCTCCTCATCCACCGAAGCAGTCAACTCAACGTGGACTTTGAGCTGACATATCGACATTTCAATGCTTTAACGGTCATGTATCAAGCCAAGTAAATATATATACAATATAAATTAAAAATATATAATCCTCACCTGAGGTTCGTCGATGATAGCTGTAAAATCTCTAGTCAATGGCTTCTCATGTGCTCGACAGTGAAGCATTCCCAGGCAGCTGGTTTCCTTTCTAATCGCCCACTTGCTACCCAAAGCGGGGATAACCTCACACACCAGTACTTTCAACAATTACAATTATCATGCTTATACATTTAATAAAAAGTTTAACATTCATTAGGTTAAACATTTACCTACAACGGAAAGCCATATGCGTCAAACTTGCACTCGGCCTTCTCTGACTTGGGCATCGAATGCACCCTCATGAGGACGTGAAGCTGTATCAGTATAACATATTCGACCCCATGGAAAGCTATTGAAGGCATCAATATCATCAACATACAACAAAAAAGATCTATCAACATCTTACGGTGTCGAATACCTCAGTACACTCTTCAGTATGGACACCAATCCCAAATTTCACTTGTCCAACATGTGATCGCATTTTATGAATGCGTTATCTAATTGTGGGGATGTAACAAGCCCTTTACATCCAAAATATAAATATAGCAACCTTTTATTTGCCGTAATACGAGCACTCGTTGTTTCTTCACCATTACACTTCAAGCCCGTAATGAGGCCAAATTTAAAGATTGATAATCTTAATACCTTCTTGTCCCCATGGCAAAATGCATATCATCGCCATCGACTGGCTTAAGCAACAGTAATAAGGAATAAATTATCTGACCTGAAAATTGCATGTCCTTCAACGAATAGAATGACCATAAGAATGATCGATGGAGTATGGCAATGTGCTCCTCCAATATTGTAGCATAGTTAGAAAAGTTTCAATTCCACGTAATTCCCCAAATGAGCTCTCATACTATTATCCAAATGCTATTTCGTCCTGCAAAAATAATAAATGTTAAAATCATATACAAGAGATTATAAATAAAATATAATAATTTTAAAATTTAACCAATCAAATTAGAAGCTATTGAACGTAAGAAATAAATTCATCTCATCACACATTAAAAAGAAAAAACAAAAATGAAATTTTGTATAAATTAAATTGAAATAGAAAAAATAATTTCAAGTCCAGTAGAAATAAAAAACGAAAATGAAACCTATTTGTCCCCATTAAATTTATAACATATTTTCTCTCTCAACATCTTAACCAATAAAATAATATTACACATAAATTAAATTAAATTAAATTAAGGAAATAAAGAAATTAAAAAAATTATAACATTGAAATTTTAAAAAATAGAGAAACATACATACAAAAGCGGAAAAAAATAATAAATTAAAAGAAGCAAAAAAATGAAAATGAAAAATAATTGAAGGAAAAGAAATTAAATTAAGAAAAAAAGAAATTAAAAATTATAAGATTCATTTAAAAATAAAAACATAAAAAAACATACGTACAAAAAGGAAAAAGTAAAAACGAAAAAATAATTGATGAAAAGAAAANGCAAAAAAATGAAAATGAAAAATAATTGAAGGAAAAGAAATTAAATTAAGAAAAAAAGAAATTAAAAATTATAAGATTCATTTAAAAATAAAAACATAAAAAAACATACGTACAAAAAGGAAAAAGTAAAAACGAAAAAATAATTGATGAAAAGAAAATAAATAAAAAAGAAAGTGAAAAAATAAGGTTTAAGATTTAAAAAATGGGAAATAAAAAAAATTGAATTAAATTGAAAAAAATGAAAATTGAAATTGAAAAAAAAAAAAAAAAAGGCCAGAGCTAGTCATCCGAATCCGGACAGCCCATCTGGGGCCCAATTCGACGGCAAGCTGGATCACCCGTTACAGACGGCCCAACTGTTCCCAACGGACTGTTTGGAAAACTCCATTTTCGACGAGTTTTGTTCCCAAATTTACCTTTTCAAGCCTATTTAAAACTCAAATTCGACTTTTCTTCAATTTTAACCATAAATAAATCTCAATATTTATATTAAACTCATAAATTAACACATTCAATAAAAAAAATCAGATCTCTACATTCACTACTATGAAATATTAAAGATTTCAAACAAATACTAACAATGTCAAGTGTAGAAGATGAAAAAGATGAACATGACCGTCTGTTTCGTCTGTATTCTTAGAGTCTGGATCTATTACATTTTCTTTCTCTTCTTTTCTCTCTTCTTTTTTAAGAGTATAATAGGTAATTAAACATTTTGTTTTGTTTTTATTTTTTCTCTTTATTTTTTTATTATTTAATTCTGGTCAAAAGTCATTCTGGAAATTGGGCCGCGTAAACCTGCCATTAGTCACTATTTCCTTGTAATCCCCAAGGAAATATTAATGGGCTTAAGGGCCTGTCCAGATACCTTGACCCGATTACAACAATTTGGCCCATTAAGTGTAGACGAAGAACAAAATTCAGATATCTACCTAGGTGCAGCAAATGGGCCAAATCGTTTGTGGGTTTATCGGCTCCATTCATCTCGTTTTGAATCGATCATGGATTCGTGTGCATAGACCGCGCCGAGCTCACATTATTTTCACAAGCCAAGTCGATTGATTTGAGCTCGTGTACACAAATTCATAAGATGGCTCGTATAGACTCGTGAATTGGCTCTTTTTTTTGTCTCATTTTTGAATTTATTTTATTATTTTTAAAAAAATTGCTCACTTTTAAACTTATTTGTTAATTTATTTTGAAAAACAAAACAAAAATTGACAACATGAGTCGACTAGTCTCAACTTGTGGGCGGCTCGGCTCATGAGGTTCACTAGCTTAGAATCAAGTCAAGCCCGTATTTTAGGCATGGGCCAAGCTCGTGATTGTAAGAGGGGTTGACTCGCCCTATTGCCATCTCTAAATCTACCTATAAATTTGATGTTTACTTATGTACTTTTGGTGAAAATTATTTTAAAAAAAATTGTTACAATACACGTGTGTCATTTCAAAAGGAATAATGTTATGTAACACTGGTTTGTGACTACATTTTATGGGTTCAATTAAATAGATCATTTGACATTATATTTAAATAAATATATCATTTAATGTAATGTAGTTGTCAGTTGTTTAACACCAATGACGATGAATAATATTACTCTTTTAAAAATGGTATAAAACTTTTTCAATAATGGTCGTTATCGTCAATTTCGAATGAAATTATCCCCCTCAAAAAGAAACCTAATTTACAAGTGAAACCCTTCACAAATGATGATAATTTGGATCAAATCTTCTCTCTCCTCGTTTCATACCAAAACACCATACTCCACCCACTCATTAAGCAAAAATATTTAGCCTATGTTTTGTGTAAATTAAAATAAATTATTTAATATATTTTGATTGTAATTGATGAAATATATAGAAAGGTAGGATGACACAATATTCAACTAAGGAAATGCTTAAGTCCAATATGTTTCTCCTTATTTCTAACATACTATGGTACCCCAAGCGTAGAAACAAGTCGAGTCTGTATCGTTGGGGAGCAATAGTTGGCAATTTATCCGATGACTTTATGGTCACCAAAAAAGCCCCATGAAGTATCAAACATTTTCGATGAAATCCATGGAGCAATTTTTAGATAGCAAGCACTAACTCTCTATACGACTTTGCAAATAGCAATCAAAGACAAGATCAAAGAGAATGATATGCATGTGATGGTTATTATAGCCGTTTCTTGAGTTCTTAGAAAACGTCCGATGTTAAAGCATTTCCAAGAAACTCCCTAAATTTGAAGAGTCAAACTCACTCTCTATCTTAAAATATTAATTTTAAAAGTTTTTTAAGCATAATTTTAAGGATTGATTCTTTAAAATAGAGAGGATATTATATTTAAAATCTCTTGGAGATAATCCGAGTCTCATAATTGGAGATAATCCGAGTCTCATAAAATGTATAGTTAAAATTATTTATTGATTTTAACTTGAATTTTTTTATCAACTTTTAGTCTCTACCAAACAGGGATTTAGTATATTTTTGTACAAAGTAGCATTTAAACCTAATCAAAGTTCCGAACAATTTCGCATCTACTGTATGCAACCATGGGAGATTTGCTGGACCATCGAGTTGGTGGAAATTGATATAAAAGTAAGACATTTATATAAATTTCATCTCTTTGAATTTTTTTTACTGAGTCACAAGAAATTAAACAAAAGAAAGACAGATTAAGGTCATTAATTCCAGACTTAATCTCTATTACATAACAGAGCATGCATTTGGATTATCATCACTAAACATGAGCGTGTATTGTTCTTCAACTGGATTAAGAGTGGCAACTGCTGGATCATCAGTGCCTCTAACATAATTTGGAGGTGCCTTTTTGTCATAAACTCCAGCAACATAAGGGTGAGCTATCATTGTGTATGGTACATATGGCCATGGCTCAGATTTTTTGCCAGTTGCTTTAGCTGCCTTCAACACCTTCTTTGGATCAACAAAACCAGTTACTGATGCCTTCTGGTTCTTCAAGTCGATCTCCACAGATTTCGTCCCTGCAATATCAATTCCCATGTTGGACAGTATAATGGATAAGATTGTCGAGTCCAGCGTACCTAGCTAACTGTGAGAATTAGACATGAAGAAATATATAATGATAATTGTTACCTTTTACTGCATAGAGTGCCTTCTTGACTTTAAGTGCGCAGCCTTCGCAATCCATTCTGACTTTGAGAGATACAGTATTCATCTGCTTCTTTTTCTTGCCCTTTTTAGCACTGCTTAGAAGATCAGACAAGAACTCCATAGTGCCTGAAACCCCCATTTTCTTCTTGTTTTGTCTGAAAACTATATGTCTGAAGTAAAATGAATTTGATCAAATAAGAAAACAAAACAAAACCCTACTCTCTTCTTTCTCTAAGATTGAAGGAAAAGACTATAAATACTATAAGAAGCTCTATTCTTTATTGATTTTCCCTGTGTTGTCTTGAAGGACTGCATGTATGTGTATATATACACGAGTTTATGTGCACACGCACGTGTGTATATATTGTAGGAATGAAAAATATCAAAGAGTACGAGCTGCAAATAATGGAGTGGGGTAGTAAATTAAGCCTAGAAACAGCAAGAACCTTTTCTTAACTTGTGAGATTAATTATCTTATTAATTACTTGTATAGTGCTACAAACTTAAATGCAAACTGTCTATCAATATCAGATGAAAAAACCCATAACAAATTCTCTATTTATGAGTGTTTCTTGATCCAAAAACCCTTTTTTATAGTTTAAATTTGGATAAATGATACTTGTACACTTTATGGTGTATATAATGGTTTACATCCTCTCACATGCAAGGGGCCCACGTATTATATATATCGTTATGTACGTGTATCATCACTTTTAAATTTGTCATGAGAATTTCGTACTTAGAAAACACGGGAGGTTCTTTTATTAAAAAAAAAATGGTTTCATGATTTTGAATTCAGATAAAGTCAATTTGCTGCCACGTTGCAGGAGATCCTTGTGACACGTGGCAAGTGAAATAATCTAGAGTGGACAGAGCGTCCACTTGGAAGTAAAATTTCTAATGGATCAGTTAATAACTTGCATAACTGTGAGAACTTTTGAAGGGTTGATGTTTACCTGCATTTGTCCATTTTTGAATAGTTTGGAGTTTGGTTGATTGGGGCGGTGGGGGTGTGGAAAAGAAGAGAGTCGTAAAGAATAAATCATGGCCACAAAACATGGCTTCTTAGACAGGTGGCAGCAATCCAGAAGGTAAATATTTTCACAATTTTGGAGACATTTTACCCCCATTATTATTATTTTATATAATTAAAGTAAAGTGCTTTTATATTTTTATTCATACAATTTAAAAATTATAAGTAATAAATATTATGACATTTTGATCAAATTTTCTTCGGAATTAACATTTGTTAATGTTGACTTTGGTTTCATCTTAACCGACCATATCCATAATATTGGCATGCACTATACGTAAACTTAAATAAGACACGCAAATGTATCTCTTATAGTCTTGTTCGTTCCTACATTTTTTAATAATTGTTATGCGGATTAATTGGTCCAACTTAATTTCTTTGTCTTACGAAAAGCAAACTTTGACTTATAAATAGTTGGGAATTAATCAAATCGTAAAGTTTGATTAAATTTATGTCAATAAATTCTTGATCATGTTAATAACGTTGCACATTTTTATTTTTTTTTTGGTTGAGTGATTAGCACTAACCAAACAACCTAAAAATAATATCCGTCAAAAGACTAAGTTTCTTGTGTTGAACACCTTGGGATTCATTATTTTCGTGTACGTCACTTGATATACTCATTCTAAGGTCTAATATTGGGATTATTCAACAGAATTATAGATAAAAGTTGAATTAAATTTTAATGAAAGTCGATAATAATGTTAGGTTAAAAATTGATAAAAAATCGTGGATCCCACTAAATGTGATTATAATTAAAATTTGATAAAAAAAAAATTGATTCGATGATTCAATCTATACATGCTCTATTTGAAAGTGTTATTTGGAGTGAATTATTTTACAAACCTATTGTTCGTATTTGGGAGGAGAAAGTCATATTTTTTCGAATTGATCTAATATTCTTTTCTTCTCATCCTAATTTTTTACTTTCTCATTATGAAAAATATTATGTTGGTGACGTCTTCACAGACAATTTGTGTGTTTGTATTTGAGGTACGAGTGAAGGGAAGTGATCGTGTTTCGACACACTCGTTGATAAATAGCTTTCAAAATTTTGATAAAAGAGAGTTCCAATCTTCCATGATCCACCAAAGGCCCCAGAAAAACAGTGCATTAAACTGTTTGATACAGTTGTCTGTTCAAATGCCAGACATTTGGATGTATTGCTTTCGCAGATTTTCCAAAAATTAATGCTGTCTCTATCACAGAAAACAGAAAGCCAAAAAACAGATGATAAAAAAGAAGGATTCGTGTCCCAATTGATAAAGGCTGGAACATTTTAAAAGGAGATTCATTGTGTAGTACTTTGCATATGCGCATATAATTGCTAATACGCTCGTCTAGAATGGAAAATTGGTTTTACCATCTAATCACACTTTACGTTTTTTAGAACACTGACTTATACCTTTTATCTAGTAATTCACACCACACATTTTAAACTACCAACTGAATATTCAAATAGCTCCATAAGAAATTAGTCGTTTAAATAATCAAAGTAATCACAAAATAAGTCTGGTTCTCGATAAATTTGAAACCAACTATATAAATGCATTATTAGATCCACTGAAAGATGCAACTAGATTCATACCAAGCCATATTCTGTCTAACATGTTATCTATTGGTCACATTACATACATCATGTGCGGAAATCATATCATTGCACCATTTTCACTTCATTTTATTGCTCAGAGCATGTCCAATGAAGCCGTGGATCACATTTCCAATCAAAAGACAATTTTTGTCACAATCATCGAGGAATTTTCTTCTCTCTCTCTCATGCCCAGGGGCTTTTACATATGCTTTCCAAAATCCATATCCCCATCGACTTGAAGAGAAAAAATCAATAAAGTAATTTATGGCAATTCAAACAAGAAACTAAACTATCTATTTGTATTTCATATTATTTATATTTAATGCATGATGGAAAAACAATAAATGCTTGTTAAACAGTGTTTGGGCAAAAAAATTCAATATTTACATAAAAATTGATATTTTTCCTCTTTGTTTTGATTTTAATATCTTAAAACATGAATAATTGAAGAGGAAAATAGAAAGCTAAAAGGAAGATGATAAAAAGAAGGATTCGTGTCTCAATCGATAAAGGCTGGAATATTTCAAAAGGAGATTCATTATGTATACCAACACTTTGCACATACACACCCCTATAGCCTTTATCTATGTCGTTCATAACTCACGTTCTAAGATACTCTTAGAATATCCTAATGGCTCCGTACAAAATTAGTTGTCTAGACAATTACAACAACAAATTAAGTACTACGAAATCACACCTTAGATTCAAAAGTACATGGTCGACTACATAATTTTTATTTATCATTCTGATTATGATATAGTTAACAACTATAAAATTCGGCATTAATACTCTCTTTTTAGTTTCTACGTGCCTTAATGAAATTGTATCATTCTCACATACAAACTCTCTTTATGTCTACATAAAAGTGTCCCGACTAATTGAGTCATCACTTTTCAAATTTATCCTCAATGAACGTAAACTCCACGTAGCATATGTTCTCATCTCTTATATTACCCACTTTGACATGCCACTAAATCTTCTTAACATCCTCGTTTACATATCGAATAAAATTCAGCATATCGATGTTAATAGCCTAGCAACGTGAGCATGCTGCCTTCTTTTCACAGAGATTCCATAAGCCTATATAATTGACTCCCCTATACATGTACGTGTGGGAATCAAGTTCCATTTTTCTTCAAAAGAAAAGAAGCATTACCAGCCATAACCTTAAAATGCCCAAGACTTAGAGTTCATTTGGCAGGACTTTAAAAATGTTAAAAGCTACTTCCTTAAACTAAAAAATTGTTTTTGAACATATTTAGATAATTTTTTGAAAGTGTTTTGTTCAGTCCAGTTAGAAGAACTTTTAAAGGAAATCTACAAAAAAACAAAAGCACATATCACAACTTAGCTTCCAAGAGATTCCGCCCTATCAGTTGAACAATTTATGGACCTCACTTACGTGCAATAGACAAAATTCTTGTCCTAATCCATCAAGCAATTTTCTCTCTTCAGCACAAGGCCTTTATATATGCTACTTTTGATCTTCCAAGATCCGTTTCCCACATCCACATGAAGACAAAATGTTGATAAAATTATCAATGGCAGTTCACACGAGATATACGGCAATTAGACACGGAGCAGCAGATAGCTGAAGACTTCACTATAGAAAACCATCACTGAACATCAAGTGTAACAACTTTTTAACAGACCAAATACTCTATTAACCTGACTTAGATACAATGATGGGATAGAGCTCGATAGACAGATATACAAATAGCCAAACTAAGTAAAGTTTATTGGTTAAATTACGCATATGGCCAATAAGAACAGCAGCAGACTTGTAATACCATATTGATGACGCACAAGAATTGGGGAGGCCGCAGAGGGTTTTGGAGGGGCTCGAATGGCAACAGCAGGTGTAATGGCGTGCCCACTGGGGGGGCGCTGTTCTTCAACTATTGGCAACGATTTTGGGGATGCACCACCTGGTGGAGGTGTCGGGTGTACTTCCCAGCTGTCGCCAATGTCTCGACCTTGGGACACAAGAATTATTTTTTCTCAATAATAAGATCATCTATAATTAAAACTGGACAGCGAACTCTATTATTTTACTTTCATTGTATCATGTAATAATTTTTATTAGATATTAATATTTTTGTTAGAAGCAAAGGAATCTCTCAAATAAATTAAGCACACTCATAAGAACACTACAAAAGAAAAAGTTTGTTCTCTTGAACACGGTGTGTTTCTTTACTTGAGAGTCACACTCACACTCATAGTCATAGTCGCTTTGCTTATAGCTTAAAATAAATGCGCGAGTCCTCCTATTTAGGCTAGGAGTAGGAGCATTCTGTGCATGAATCTTAGATCTTGCAAGTTCAATATATATACATCTAGACTACTTCATTTGACATTTATTTTGAATAAAATAGATTCATGATTTAAAGCATTTATAGTAGAGTTTCCATCATAGTTTTCAGACTCAACCTAGCATGATACAGGGTCAATGAGCAATTGGTTCATCCAGTGTGCCATTAACGGATAATATTTAAATAGAATTTTGAGGAATAAATGTAACCAATTTTAGAAGTGCTGGTCAAAATAGTTATTTGATGATTAAATAATTATCATTTTTGTGTGTGTTCAAAGGTCAAGATGAAAATATTTTTCTTATTCCTATATTGATAAGTATGTTGATGTTAAAATATATTCGTTCAGGATTATGAAAGAAAAACCTTCTTAGCATAGTGGTGGGCAGCCTCTTTTCAACCTTGAGGTCCAAGGTCCAAACCTCAGTTTAGGCTAAAAAGACAGCAAAAAATCTGCCTGGTTCATCCGAACAGGGTCGATGGTTTTCATTCCAAAACGCCAAGGTTTGACCAGTTTTCTTAAAACTTGATCTAACACTGTCACCCGGACAGGCCAGCCACCCAGTTCTCCAGTTCACCTGTCCGGTCTGGGTATCAAATCACTGGTTTCAATCTGCAAGCTAGATTAATTTCTAACAATATTATGAAACCCATTCTTATGCCTTTGATTCTTTTTCTCCCCCGTCAGGTATGGTAATCATAATCTTTTACAATGCATTTGATACTAGAATACATCATTCAAGGTCCATTTATACAAGTCATTGAACATGTGTGGAAGATGGTGGATTTCAAAATGATCTGTTTATTTTGTTATGGAAGGCAACAGTCGCCACCTAATTTCTAATTTTTTCGTCTTTTTATAAACCAAATGTTAGGAGAATGAAATATGCAAAATTTACTTACAATTGGAAATAGACCAACTCAGCTTCAACTTCTCCCAATCAAAAACTATGCGGTAACCCATCAAGAAGTTTTCTGCATGAAATGTAATTTTTGCAAGAAATGTTATTATGCACAAATTACAAAAGAAAAAAAAAATTGCATAATGTTACTTATCTACTGATTGTCAATTGCAAGATAAATGTTCCTAACAGCTGTCTTTGTGTGCCAAAAGAGAGAGGCGCAAAAGGAGAAATAATTGACAAAGAAGTACGATTATGTCATTATGTGCACAGAAATAAGTACTTACGTCCTATGACACCAATATCTTCGTCCATAGGATGTATGCCTAAGCAACTTAAGTCTCCCTGCACAAGCATTGTCAAGTACTTATTCTCTTAACCAATTTTTAGTGCAAAAGCACTCAAAGACGGACCAAGTACGAACAATTCTTTGTACTCTATTTGTCAAGTACCGAGTGTATGGAAAAGCACGAAATAAGCATTATGTTATTCTGTAGGCATATCCATCAAAAGTTAGTGATGCTATTTTCTTTCCATTATTCCTTTAAAGGTGATCAAAGTTGGATATCAAGTGTGAAGTATATTTAGGAGAACGGCTGAACAAGTTAGTAATGAACTACTTTTTCATTAGAAGAAATCAGACAAGGTCTAGTAATTTAAAATGAATGCTCTCGTGGTTTTTAAAAATTTTGAATCACTTCTGACAATTTTATTTCATTATAGAGTGTTTCAATAGATTATAGAATCATATGATGCTTTTAAGTTATAGGAGTGTTCATACATCCAATACTTTATCTAAGATGAGAGTAGTTTAGTCTTTTTAACATGGTTGTCCTTCCGTTTATCTGCCGAACAGTCGCCAGTAGATAATGATGGTTCAAAGTATGATTCTTACTGCTGGGTGAAACACTAACTCCTGCTTATTCAATAATCAAGACTACCAACTCCATAATCATAGCCCAACAATTTTCAGCTGAGCCAAACAGCTCGCAATTACATATTCCAATAATAAGGGGAACCTATAAACAGGCCAAGATAAATAAATGAACACTTTCTAATCATACAGTCATATCAAATATTTATGCCAACAGTGATCTACCAATTTGAAGAGAAATTACATTTGGTAAGCATAGAACTCCAGTCTAAGCAACAACTAGGTGATGGAGATAGAAAAAAAATAAAGATAAGGTTAGGATTAGAATAGAAATTTAAAGTAGAATTTGATTTAAAATATATTTGTTTAGATTAGTTTTAATATTGCGATCAAGTTTATAGTTTATTAGAAGTTTGCTTGCTATTAGCTTCTTTTTTCAATTTTTTTCCAAACTAACTAAAAAAGGAAAACACTGCTGCTAATGCTGAGACGAATTTTTTCTTGCTTTTGTGCTATTCTAAGGTTTTGTGTATAAAGGTGGCTGTAGGGCTCGGATGGGTGGTGGAAGGCGGCAATGTGTATATGGATTGGAGTGGAAACCGTTGGTTAAATTTTTTTGGATTTGAGAAGGTGTATGCCAAAGGAGCACGAATTGTTCTGATACCAAATTAACTCGGGTGCGTATAATTTGCTGACGAACAAGAAAAGAAAGGGGATCAAAGAAGAGAATAATTGAGGACAAAGGAAATCAATTTTTATTCATATATTCGGATTTTGAATTACACTGATTAAGCTCTCTATTTATAGGGCAAATAAATTAAAAAGAAGTTAAAAGCAAACGAACTTTTAATAAACTCTAAAACTTATTGCAATATTAAAACTAATCTAAACAAATTTATTTTAAATCAAATTCTACTTTAAAATTATATACTAATTCTAACTCTATCTTTCTCTCTCCTTTTTTCTATCTCCATCACCAGGATATAGTAACTTCAAAAAGATTTAATTAGCTTTCGTGGAATAAAGTGATGGATGTTCTTCAATCATCATAGGTCAGCGTAATTACTTTTCAACAATGCCAAATAAAGAAGTTACTGGTTAGTGTCAACTTTCACCAGCACATGACAAAATAAGAAAGCTTTCGAATACGCACCTCCTGGTTATCATCAGCAATCTGGAACATGGGATTCTCAACTACAAAGCTTTGGTTCATGGAAAAAACAAGTTTCATGCTGGGTAATTTTAGTGAACTGCATTAAAATGAACGCTAACAATCAGCTCTAATAAGAGAGAGATGAAAAAATAAGCAACATTCAAAATGCTCTAAGGTAGAAAATGAAATGTTGTTCAAGTAAATCGAATTTACCTAGCCTTGTAACAGTAGTCAAATCCTTGTGCCGGGATCCTTTTTGCATTAACTTGTTTGTCAAACTGTAATGAAGAAAAATGTGATAGGAATATCATGAGGAACACGGTTACCTAACAATGAAATTAGAAGGAGAATAAAATGAAATTGAAATGTAAAATCTAGAAGGAGAAGAAGATAACCTCAGCAACAACTTGTTCATATATCACATGTGGAAGATATGTGAATGATGACCCAGTATCTACTTGTGCTTTAAATTCAGTTATCTTTTGACAGGAATTCGCAACACAGTAATTCTCCACTTCGACAATATAGGCAACACTGACAAAGAAAGAAAGAAATAGAAAGAAGAAAAACCCCAACCCGTAAATACTAGGTTATTAAATTAACAAGTACATAATTGCATGTAGTAGCAGCTAGTATAAATAGACCATAGGCATACGTTCTTCCTTTTAATGGTAAAAATGGAGTAGATTTTTGAGATGTAGGCCCTTGATCACCAAATAACAGTCTGCCAGAATTGCTCTTGTCATAGCAAAATGAGAATGAATGTGGAACAAGTCCCGATTTTGCAAGCAAACTAGGAACAGAAATGCTCCCAGGTCCCAATCCCAAGAGACCGTCAGGGGCAATTCCATTTAAATAATAACCACTTTGTTTGCTACCACAGCTGCATTTTGAGAAAAAATATGCGTGTAAAAAAAGGCGAAAAAGAAACAAGGTTGGAAATTTTGAACGGCTAAACTAAACATACCCTAAGACTACAGAAGCCCTGGCAGTACTTGGCTGTTTGTTTCCTCCCACAGAGGCAAAATGCATCTGATCCTCGAATAGAAATCCCGAGCTTGATGTATCTTCAGATAAATATTTAACAGTATAAGGGCAGTTCTCCTTCGGGTTTTTGCAATTGGACCCATGGTCGCACAACTCGTGGCTGCAAGGTAACTGCTTGCTAGTGCTCGAGCAGGATGGACTATACTGACTCAGATCTCTATCCTGCATAATAGATGCCCCAAACAGGAGGGAGCACCTGCCAATCAATCAATGGAGAATTAACTGCTAAACCTGCTATCAGTTACTATCCACCCTACAACAGGTCAAAGAAATAGCATCTTAATGTAGAGTTTACCGCTAAAACTGCATTGAAAATGAATTCTCGCGTTAAATAAAAAGGACTCTATTATTTTTCTGAAGATTTCCATAGCTGGATAGGAGAAACATGGGGTTGGATTTGGAAACTTCTTCCTCAATAACTATTACCTAACCTTTCAGATATGCAGACTTAGATACCAAGGAATTAATTCACTTAATTCCATATTTGTTTGTAACAATATGCAGAAAATTGGAAATTTGACATCACTTAATGTTCTAAAGGTTTCAACATATATCAAGATAATGTTCCTAAAAAAAATTAATCAGGAAAAAATACGCAAAACTTCTTATTACAACTTCAATGCCAAAGCACTGTATATTTTCTACAAGAGTGAAAAATGAGAAAATCAAAACGTATCTGACGTTGGTGATGGATAGCCTACCAACACGGAGTAGTGACTTAAAGACAGTGAAGCACATTTTACGCAATCACAAGGAACCCAAAACAAATCACTTCCAGCATCCAACGCGACAAGGAAAGAAGTGTTTGGCGTTCCCACATCAATCCATGTATAATGCAACCTGCAAAAGAATAATCATGTATTAATCAAACGTTAAATTTAATATAAGATGACATAGACTTCATGGAAAGAATATGTTGTCTAGTTTTATTTGAGTCATCATTGTCCAGTGGTCTGGTGTTCCCATTTCGTATTCAATAATTTTCTTTAACATGAATAAGATTGTATGGGTGAAGCCATGGAAACAACCATTGGACCTTCAACCCTGTTGTAAGTAAAGAGGTCAAGAAAGCAAACATCTGAATCTAGATATTTGAGTCCAGACATAACAAATGAACTGCCAATTCTCCCTGGACTTTTCTTTTCATATAACATGTAAAGCAACAAGAATTAAAAATTAGATCCACGAGTACATTGAAGTAGCATTCTAATTTAGACTGCTGAGAGGGAAAAAAAAAACAGAAATTGATATATCTTTCCAATTTTTATAGATGGATAACTTTAAAGGATAACCAATAATGTTTCTCTTTATGCACGGATACCATTAAGTTTCATTAAGTTTAAGTTAGTCTCATCGTTATTGTTATGGGGAAAATGTAACTGGTGTGACGCGAGGCCAAAGCGTCAAGACCGAGCCGAAAAAACTGAAACTGACTTGGGTGAGCTCGTTTGGCATGCTCATCCACATTTAATCAAAGATTCATCATTTATATTCAAATCAATCATAAATAGACACTGTATTCAAATTGGTAGGACATGTTTTCCCTGTCCTTTGGACAACAAGCTACAGTTATATCATGCCGAATGCCAAAACTCGACTACCAAGTCAAAATCAAGATTAGATAGAAGCATTGTTGGCAGAAGCCAAGAAAACTGGCACATGGGTTCCAATGCTTATAAATCATTACAACTCGAAACGATTGGCCATTTGATATAATTTGAATATCTAACTTACCAGCTTGATATTTTCCTCTGGTTTCTCTCATTTGCCCAAAATAGCACGTTAAAGAATTAAAGAAAAAGTGGAATAAATAATTGCCTCTAATCTCAGAAAAAACCCGACTTTGCTCCTTGTTGTGCACGAATTGGTTGAGAAAAATTATAACATCATCTTGCATTGTTTTTTTTTTTTTTTTTAGCAAGCCACAGAATACTGCAACTTTCATTGTTAAAATTAATGTTTTCACATCTGTTATATTACAACATTGATTGTAATATAAATCAACACAATGTAGTTTGTCAAAAGAACCATGTAACTTGAGCATGAGCTAAGAACATGGTATGCACGCCACACACGTATAAAAAAATAAAAAAATAACTGGGCGAAGGAGGGAGAAATACTACGAAAGAGCTGAGAACCAACAATAGAACTGGAAAAAGAAATACACACACCCCCCCACATCCAGAACAATGGTTAAGATACACAATCTATTCTTTCCAGTTTTTGAGAATGCCAACTGTAAAAAGTAGATATGTGTTCTCTAATCAGATTTTACCCCTCTGAAGTTGGATTTCACATCTCTCGCATGATCCAAACCACACGTCGGTTGACTACAATTACAGAGCACTCTTGTTTTTTTTTTTTTTTTTTCCACAATCTAAAACTAATATTACTCGGCTGTTTAAAACATACACTTTATGAACGAAATCATATTAGTGGAAAATAGCAAATATTTCCAGAGATTTCATACTTTTGGCTGGACAATCAAACATTCTCTTAAACCCTAAACCCAAATACATAAAACAATAAAACAGACATAGAGATAGACACGCAATACATAGCAAAAAACTCAAAGAAACTCCAATATAAGAAAGACATTTAACAAGCGAAAATGAAAAAAAAAAATACTTACCAACCCAGGTCATTGCCATAATTATAAGTTTGGCCGCCTTGGAAAGGAACCAAAAGCTGATTCTGGGTCCCAAGCCTGAGCCTCTGCCGCTTCAAATCACCGCCCAATAGCAATCTCATATGTTCCAAGCTCTTTTTCTCTGGCCACGCCCCTTGGGTGTTATTTTTTCCGTTGCTCTTCCCTTTCGAAACCCACAATTGCTGCGCTTCGTCTGAAAATCTGTGAATCAGCCTTGAAGAGTAAATGGGAGTAGCAGCGGTGCATAAGGAGGCATCAGAGAAGAGGAACAAAGTGATTGAAACAAGAATTGCAACAAAACGAAGCTCCATTGAAATTCTACACAAGAATGTGAAAAGGGACTGAAAATGGCGGTGGGGATGGAGAAAATGCAGAGTTTTGTTTGCACTTTTACTCGTTGGCTGAGACTGAGCTGATGATTTTTGGTTGGATATGCATAAATGTGCTTACATGAAGGATTTTCAAAAACAGGGGGCTCTTTCCTTTTTCGGAGTCTGGACAAGAAAAATTTATACTGCCACTCCCGATAGTGTTTTGACAGAGAAAATTACATCTTCACCTTTTACATTTTTTTGGGTAAGTTACAAAATATACCCTCGACTAATATGCAGTCCACGAGGGAGCACATTAAAACCTGAGTAGGAGGATGAAGTTGGAAGGGATGGGGGGAAATTAAAGAAAGATTACTATATAAAAATAAAGAAATCTTAGGGCATCTTAAGATATTATATAAATACAAAAAAATCTTTATTAAGCTTCATGTGTACGATATAGGACTTTCATCGTATCTCTTAAAGGAAAGTAAAAATTTCAATCATAACTTACTTTGCTTAGTATCTTCGAGCTTTTAGAGACTTCGATATTTTTTCTAATCTTAAACATATTTCATCCAACGTTACGTGATCCGTCTACTAAAGCATCTAGAGTCAAGAAATCTGACCTAGACATAGCCACCATCAATGTCATATAGGAGGATGACCAAAACTTGCACTCGATTGGTTACGGACTGCACCTTTTGGTCGTCCCTCCTAATCTATTTAACGCTCTAACTTATGAGTCATACTACAACCCTATCATATGGTTACTTGGCTTGAAAATTGGAGCATTATAAAATCGATGCTTTGTCCTTATTTTAGTTATAAATTATTTTCGTAATTTTAACTCGAGCCCTACAATTCAAACTTGAGCACACAAAATGACTGTTAATATCAACAGTCATATTAGAGAGAGAAATTATTTGCACGAATATTTTAAGAATAGTTAAAATATAATCTAAGCCTAAATAAAATTAATTTTTAGCCCTTGGATCCGCTCCAGGGGTATCTTGTGTCATTTCGCATTTTAAATGAAATACACAGTTTAGAATGGCGTGTCATCCGCGAATGGAGAGAGAGCGAGAGAGGGAGATGGGGTTAACGTGCGCGCAGGCAATTGTAGTCTCGTGAATGTGGCTACACATGGCATTGGAGTCAATTTTCTTAATCTGATGATTCAATTTAGGGCGAAAGGTTCGAGGTCGCGTGTCATGAGGAGCGCATTACAGCATTGTTA